>JAVIWB010006686.1:0-120296 GCA_031893035.1 Dermolepida albohirtum
CTAAAGCTAATATATTTTTCTTTATTATTGGGAATTAACCTTAAATTATTATGATCCTCCCCCAATTTTTTTATAAATAGATGAGTATCATAGTTTTTTAGATTATGGAAAAATATAGGAATAAATAATGGTGTTTTTATTTTTAAATTACAATTATTACAAGCTGCTCCTCTATATTTACCTGTATAGTGATCATGATCTCTAACTTTTTTATTATACTCACTAACTTCACAGTTACATATATAGCATGTCTTAGCCATATTATATTTATCTAATTTAAAGGGTGATATAGGTTTATTTTGTTTCATTAACTCATATATTTTCTCACCATATCCACTTATTCTATTTATGAAATGTTTATCAGCATTTTTTCCTCTATATATTTCTAAGGGATTATCTATATTATTATAAATACTTTTAACATATAAACCATAACTACATGGAATATGAAGCTGTTTTTTATTTACATAAGTTTCATTGGGGTTTGGTTCACATGTTTGAATCGGTTTTAGAATTGACTCAAAATCAGAGTATATAACATATGGATGTCTAATCATTTTTTGTAAATTTTTAAATTTTAGTATTGGCTCAATTACTTCAATATTTGAATTAGTACAAAACTCATTAATATGCTTACTTAATTTTACTATATTTTTAGATTTTATATTACAATTATTACAAACATATCTAATATGAGAATTTTTACAAGTTCGTTTAATAATATAATAATGTTCCTCTATTTTATCTTTACTTCTTATTTCACAATTAACACACATATATTCAATATTAATATAACGACAAGGTTTATTAATGTGTTTTTCTATTTCATCTCTATTTTTACTTTTTATTTTACACTTACTACAAACATACTTCGTATGTGGCATATTTGGTACACAAGCTTCATTTTTATTACATAATTGTTGATGTGTTTTTAAAGTTTTTTCATTTTCAGTAGCATAGCTTATACATCCTCTACCAGTAAATTTCTTGTGCTCATTTTTATTTACTTGCTTATTAATTAATCTACTCGAATTTTTAATCCAGCAATAATGTGATTTCTCCTTATATGAAAAATAAAGTAAATCTACTGCTTTATCATCAACCATTTTCTTTTTTGTTAATAGTGGGCAAATTGTTTCTTCTATAATTGTAAATACATAAACAGTAATTTTATTTATAGATTCGAATTTATTTATGTCTTGTATTCTTACTGGAAATTCAATTCCATAAAATTTTAGTTCGTTAAGATATGGTTTATACTTACTCTCTCAGCATGTTCAGCTTGAGGACGTAATGCAGATAATATAGATAATTTGAAACATTGGTTGTCATCGTTTTCAATATTAATACAAGCTTTAGTATTTTTAATCCAATTAGGTAATTCAATATATGAACTACCTTGTAATGGTGTATATTTATTTATACTAATAATTAAATGATTAACTTTATCTAAAACCCATTCAGAGCCTTCTTTTTCTTCAAAATCTATTATTCTTACTGTAAATATATCTCGTTGTTCATCCCAATAATCTTCCAAATTATCTTCTTCATAAAGTATGACATTTTTCAATTGTATTGCATCTACTCGTCTTTCATTTGGATTAGAACATCTTACAAACTCACACTCCATTAATGAATTAATTTTAATATTAGTATGAATTGTTAAAGAATTTTTAATTGTTTTAATTGCTTCGTCTTTTAAATAGTTCATATATTAAATGAATTAACTAACAAAATAAATTATATTGCAGCTCAAGAACAAGCTGGTAATAATAATTTTCATAATGAAAAACTTGGAATTTTACACTTTCTTATGAAAGAACTAGAAAATATTATTGATACTCCAAAAGGTATACCTACAATATTTATTATCATTTATATTATCTTTACCAAAGAAAATTATTAAAGGCGAAGGATTGATGAATTATGTTATAAATAATTGATCATTCGAGATGCATCTGCGAGGGTATAATTATTGTGGGCCTGGGACAAAATTAAAGAAAAGGTTATCAAGAGGAGATAAACCAATTAATAAATTAGATGAAGGTTGTCAAGAACATGATATATTTTATAGAGATAATAAAGACACAAAAGAAAGAAATGAAGCAGACAAAGTTTTGGAAAATAAGGCATGGGAAAGAGTACAATCTGATGATGCAAATCTTAAAGAAAAAACAAATGCATGGGTAATTACAAATGCAATGAAATTGAAGAGACATTTTGGAATGGGTTTAAAATATTTTTTTTACTTTATAAATGGAATATAAATTAGATCTAAGTGAAAATCAATTAAAAAAAATTGTCGGAGCTTATAAAAAGAAAGCAGATGTAATTATACAATTAAAATCCTATCAAATTGATACTGGAGATAATAAAGTCCAATTAGATGATAGACAAATTAATAAATTAAATAAAGCTAAAAAAGACGGAGTAGGTGTTAGAATAAAATTAAAATATAATCAAATAAAACAAGGAGGATTCTTAGGAGTAGCAGCAGCTATAGCTGGTATTGGTGCGGCTGTTGTTACTGGAATAACAAGTATTGTAAATTCTGTACATAATAAACAAGCTAAAGATAAAGAACTAGAAGAACAAAAGAGACATAATAAAGTAATTGAAGGAAAAGGGGTAAAAAAAACAAAAAAAATAAAGAAATAAAATCATTAACTAATCTTGATATTGAAAAGTATGGAAAAAATATTAAACATTTCAGAGGATGTTATATGAAGGATGAATTACCAAATTATCCAAGAAAAATTGAATGTGGAATATTAAATTTGGAAAATTCTTATCAGAATGGTTCTCATCGGACTGCTTGGATAAAACAAGGAAATTTTAAATTTTATTTTGATTCATATGGTGATGCTTCTCCACCTAAAGAATTAGTAAAATATCTTGGATCAGATAATCTTTGTTATAACGATGATAGAGTTCAAAATTATGATGATCCTCCAATATGTGGACATTTATGTTTAACATTACTAAGTGAAATTTTTACTAAGTAAATGGAAGCAATATTTGAAAAATATTCAACAGCTATTGAAAGAAATGAATATCGCGAATTTGAACCAAAATCAGCATTAAATCAAGATGTTGAAAATAAAGATACTACTATTAAATTATATATGGGAGATGGTTTCTTAGGACCAGATTTTGATTATGATATATATAGTCAATATCTTCACAAAGATGGTAATAAATATGGAAAAGATTCAAATGTAAAATTAGTTGATAATTTTATACGTAGATTATTTAAACAAATAGAAGTTAGATGCAATAATAGAACTATAGATAAAATTGAATATCCTGGAATATTAAGTACAGTAATTGGTACAATAAGTTTTTCACTAAATAATAATGGACATACAATAAATTCAGGTTTTCAATCAAGATTTGAAGGTGGAAGATATTTTCACGCAACAGGTAGTTTAGCTAATCTAGGACTGGGATTTTTTAAAGATATTAGGTGCCCCATTTATAAACCAAACTTAGAGATTATATTTACTAGAAATAGTAATGATGATGCAATACTAAGATGGAAAAATTCTGATGCCACTAGTTTACCTTATGAAGGTAAGATTGTTATAGATCATCTTATAATTAGGGCTAATGATCCAATTTATACAGAACTTAGTAAAACACGATTAGTTGGTGAATTAAAAGAATTAGCATTGGCGAAGAAGTATATATTTTATTTCAGAAATTGGCAATGTATGCAACATAAAAGTGTGCGTGGAAAAACTTTAACATACACTATATCAAGTTATTATAGAAATATAAATACTCTATTATTTGGAATTGTTGTATTTCAAACAAACAGATTAGATAATCAAGAAAAAGATTGCAGTGTCTTTGATCATTGTAATGTTAAAAATATTATCATACCCAGAAAAATCACTTAATGTGGATTGGAATAATGAAAAATATAGTATTATTTATAAAATGTACTGTGATTATAAAAAATTATTTTATAAATCTAATCAAGAACTACCTTTGATGTATTTAGACTTAGCCAACTTTAAACAAGCACGACGAATGTATGTAATAGATATGTCTAGACAACCTGCAAATATTTCGAAAACAGAGAATCTTATAAATTTATATGTTGACTTTGATAAAAATATTGATCCACCAAGTGGTGACAATGAAGGTACTATTTGTTATGTTTGTTTGTTATCTACTTCAGAATTTGTTTATGATATTATAAATAATACTATTACAGAAGAGATTTAATGAAATATTTTCTATATAAATGAATGTTGAAAAAATACAACATTATAAAATTATTTAAATTTGATAAAACATTAGAACTATTTTATGAGCAAAAATTAGAAAATTATAATTTAAGGCTTAGTCGTATTTTATCTCCAATCGAAGAAAAATATTCAGATGAAGAACGAGAGTTAATAATAGAGGTTTTAATAATTTTAGAACAAAAGAACAGAAATGAAAACCTTTTGGAATATTTATCAAGACTTGAAAGTACAGAAATTCTTTTAATTTTTTATTGGTTAGTGGATTTTAAATTAATTCTAATGCAAGATATATTAGACAACATCTTTAGTTATGACGTATTCATAAAATTGAGCATATTAGAAGAAGTAAATATGGAAAAAGCAATTAAAGAAATAGTGTGCCCTTATCACTAGTTTTCAAATTAGCTTTTTTTTATCGTAATAAATGGCAGACTGAAAAATTAAGTTAAACACTTATGGTAACTCTATTACATATAAACAAATTAAAGAGTTAGAAATTGGTAAAAAATAAGTGTCTAACTTTGAAGTTATGAATACAAAATATGGGAATAAATTAGTTGTGCTCTTAGATGCAAAATTTAAAGTAATTTTACCTGATAGATATTCTAATCTTATTAGTGATATTTGGGATCAAAAAGATATAAATCAATATGAATTTAATTTAGTCTATAAGGGATTAAAGAATATATCAAATAATAAATTCATGCATGAAATTGAATTTGTGTAAGTTATATTAATTTATTTATCTATATTTAGCTATTAGGAGATCTAACTGATTATTTTATGTAAACAATATTTACAGAAAACTATGTTTGAAAATTAACTTTTTTTATTCAAATAAATGCTAAACTGGAAAACAATATTAAACTTCTGGGGTGGCTCTAATATGACTGTTGGACAGTTAGAAATTGGTAGAGTGTACCGTGTGTCTAAGTTTGAAATTTTTACTATAAGTGGTGTGCAATATTTAGTTGTACTCCTAGATAAAAATTTTGAAGTAATTCTACCCAATACATTTTGCGATCTCCTCTCACATGAAATAAAGGATTTAGAAGAATTAAACCGATGCGACTTAGACTTAATTTATAAGGGATTAAAGCGTTTTTCATCTAATGAAGAAGAACATGAAATTGAATTTAAGTAAGTTTTGTTATGTTTTTAAGCATTATTTATTATATTTATAATTTTATATATTTATTTCTCTGTAGAATGAAAAATTTTAAAATTGTTTTAAAAGTAACTTTTTTTATTATAATAAATGATTGACTGGAAAACTAAATTAAACAAGTGTGGTAACACTAATAGTCTTAAAGAAATTGGAGAGATAGAAATTGGTAAAAAATATCATGTGTCTAACTTTGAAATTCATGGTAAAAAATTAGTTGTACTCCTAGATAAAGACTTTAAAGTAATTCTACCAAATAGATTTTACTATCTCACCTGGCATGATATATGGAATCTAGATGAAGTAAACAAATGCGACTTAAACTTAAGCTATACTGGATTAAGGCAATTTTCATCTACTGAAGATAAACATGAAATTGAATTAGTGTTATATTATTTTATTTATTTATATTTAACCATTTTTCATTTTTTATATATCTGGAATAATTTCTTTATATATTTTTTTATTTTGAAAAAAAAAGTGAGCTGGTTTTTAAAGAGTGTAATAGAACCGGTAATATAGTATCAATATGACATTGTTTTTATAAGCAGTCTCAGAATCGGCAATATAGTATCAATATGAGATTGTTTTAATAAACTATTCAGAATCGACAATATAGTATCAATATAACATTGTTTTTAGAAGCTATCTCAGAATCGGTAATATATGACATTGTTTTTATAAGCTGTCTCAAAATCGGCATTATAGTATCAATATAACATTATTTTTTATAAGCTGTGCCAGAACTGGTAATATATGACATTGTTTTTATAGGCTGTCCCAGAACCATCATTTTAGTATCTATTCACGTATGTAATTAATACAGTAACACTGTAATTAATTACAGGGGACATTGGTAGCCTATGACCTATTGTCTACGCTCGTAGAGATATTTACGTTCTTTGGCTGTTGGTGTTTACCTTAAATGAGAAGAGAAACTACGAAAAATCTTCCCGTGGCCATTGAATTCGACTCGGCATAATAAGCTAGTAATTTACCACTGAAGTACCAGCTAGCTATTTAATTAGTAATGTGTGTAATTTTATTGAGGAGCCAACAGATTTGTTTTAATACGTTATTTGCAATTGAATACATCGTAAAAAATTTATGTATAAATTGATTAATATCCACACGAAAAATTATCCTTTGTTTATGCGACTTTGTTACAACGGTCACACACAACAATGATTGCAAAGAAAATTCTTACCAATTGCTTCACATAAGTAAATACTCACTTTAGTAATTAGCAATATTGTTGAAATACTTTAAATTTACTGTACCAAATAATCAAATTTGAATCATCAACTCAGTCGCCTTTATTTCGTATTATATTCTTTAAACCCTTGTTTAAGGAATATAAGTTTTATCTTGTAGTCCTTACTGCAAGATTTTCTAACATATTATAATAAAAAATCTAAATTTGCTGTTAATAGATAATAGTGTTTGATAATTTGTAGACTTGTTTATTAATTGGTAGTACATTAACTGTTATTATAGCCAAAAATTTCGCCATTAAACGAACAATTTTTTTCCGAAAATTTCACATACTCTATTGTGTAAACATCATTTACTAGCAATAGTTTACTTTGCATAATCTTGATAATTTATTCAAGTCTAGACTTATTTTTAATTTATTTGATTCTTTTCTAATATTGCAAGTCTTTATACATGAAATATATCCAAACAACATGTGAACAAAAACATTCGAAAATTGCTGCTCCTAAAAGGTCTTTCTTTTGATTAGTAAATTGAAATAACTTGCGATAGATGCTTCACAGTTAAATATGTTTTCAAATATTTTATATATGCTAACTGGGTATAAATAATTAAATTGCAAAACAGTTATTATAAAGTGTAGCTGCCCAGGACTTCAAATATTATATATAACTATAATTACATATAATTTTGTAAAATATATGCAATCAAAAGAAATAATCTGTGAATTGATGCCTGAAAAATTGATTGTTTCCAGCATTGATAAAATTCTTGATAAGAGAAATCATTCATAATTTCATTCCCAAGAGAAAAACCTATTCAGTTCAAAATATTGTACTTAACACCATTGGCGTATTTTTTTTATATAAAACAAGCTATTGAATGAAAAAGATTTCCTCTCTTTTCCGCTTAAAGGAATGACAGAGCGAAGTGCGAATTTCTCTTGCCAAAAGAATACCGTAGGTTATCGCGACACATAATAGACGAGACACTTTAAAGTTTGGTAAGCCTGACTATGTGATGTGTGTTCGTCACATCGTAAATAAATCGTTTTGCGATACAGCAAAGAATAAATAAATATTACCTCCGTCTCTATTGAAGGCTGGATTAAGGTAAAAGAATTTTCGCGACATAGATATCTTGATACTGCTCGTCATATAGATAAAAACTGAATTGATGCTGTTTTATTTGATTTGTCCACTAAATAACTATGTTATACTTCAGTTAATATATTGAATTTCCCTAGAAAATTTGATTCCTTGTAAAATAATATATTCGAAAAAATCGACATACTTTATTTCGAAAGATATCAGAATTTATTCATTTATAGAATAAAATTGTTAAGTTTTGATAATCCCTTCACCATAAATTTGATGACTTTCGTAATGCCGAAATTGGAAAAATGTAGACAAACCATATTAAACATCATCGTAGTATACAGTTCGAATTTAAAACCAACCCGAATGCTTTTATTATATCATTTAAAAGTAGCGACGTAAAATGATAACAAAAAAAAATACCATAACATTCCTAGCCCTAATGACTAAATTAATCTGTTGTGGATCTTATTTATAATAAATCAAATCTTAATCTGTTATAAGCTCAGTTGTTCAGTAATATATCTTCACATTTTCCATTGTTTTTTTGGTGTTAAGGCTACGCTTCGACTTAATTTTTATATATTTACTTTCAAAATCAGTTTTTTCATAAATTGTTAAGATTCTTCATGTTTTAGTATTTAAACTACTGTTCCGACAATTTATTTTTACTAACGGGCGTATAAAATTATAGACATTTAAATGACACGTTGAATTGACATGCTGTTTCGCAATACTAAAATTAAATTTTAACTATATGTAAACATTATCTCATTGATTTACACTATATTTTTAACGTTGGTGCGTTTGTTTATAGTCTGATTTATTTCTGTATCAAAATTCGATATACTACTATCGAATTGTGAAAGTGAAATACATAAACAAGTTATTATACATTGGCATTATTTATTATTCCGTTATCTATTTTATAATATTCAAACTACAAAACTTTTTTAGTATATATATATATATATATATATATATATATATATATATATAAGTAGCCCCCTGTTAACAATTCAATTTTTAATTCTATAATTCCTAGATTTAAAAACCCTCATTACATGAAATAACTATACAAATATAAAGCTGTTGCAATATGAATTTCCAGAAAGTTATGCTATAAAAGAGGACAAAATGTATCACATGATTATATTGCGTTAGGTATAGCGTGCTTCAAAAAGAATATACGTATTACAAACTATTATTTTGTCCAAACTATCTCTCGCTGCGCCTCGGCTCGGTTATTGGAAAAACGACTACATAGTCTAGTTTATTTAATAGCCGCTAGATGGCAGTTGTCTTCTGTTTTTCTTGGTAACCGTGATATGTTTAAAATGTCTACTCCGCAGCAGAAATCATTTTGTGTTCTCGAGTTTGCGAAGTGCAATTCCGCGATTGCAGTGCAAAGACGTTTCAAGTTGAGCTAACAAATTGATCCTCCCAATGGGTGGAACATTCGCAGATGGTATCGACAGTTTGTAGATACAGGATGCGTATGTAAAAGAAAGAGCTCTGGCCGCCCTCGCGTTTCTGATGTTGCACGAATTCAAACTGCTTTCCAACGTAATCCTTCAAAATCAACTCGTCGTGCCAGTCGGGAGTTACAACTGCCTACAATAACAATTTGGCGTGTTTTGAGACCTCGGTTGCTTATGAAGCCGCACAAGTTGCAGTTGCTCTGCGTCCTGATGACAAACGCACAACGCATCGTGTTCAGTGATGAAGCGACTTTCCATGTTGGTAATCTGGTAAACACACACAATTATTCAAATTTGGGGTCTACAGAACCCACATGCAGTCATTGAACATGTACGAGATTCGCCTAAAATCAATGTGTTTTGTCTGATATCCCGATCATCGTTTATGGCCCATTCTTCTTTGACGGAAACACAGTTAACGGTCAGCAGTTTCTCGCTATGTTACAAAACTGGTCGTTTCTGTGGGTGCAAGACAACTTCATTTTTCAACAAGACGGGGTACCCCCCTCACTGGAGTAGCCAAGTGCGTGAATAGCTGAATGAAACTCTACCGTTGGATTGGTCGTCAAGGAGCTGGCCACTTAGCATGTCTCAGGTGGGCCCCACGGTCACCGGATTTGACACCCTGTGACTTCTTCCTGTGGGGTTCGTTAAAGACAACGTTTATGTACCACCACTCCCATATAATCTGGAAGAGTTGAAGAACTGGATCCGTACTGCCATAACATCAGTAACGAAGGACATGCTTGCCCGAGTATCGATGTAATATTGTTCGTGTCGCTGATGGAGGACATATTGAACATCTGTAATCTGAAATTGAGAGGTTCGTAAATATGTGTGTAAAGTTTCATATTCGTATGTCTTAAAGTTTAATAAATATATGCATTCGTAATACGTATATTCTTTTTGAAGCACCTGTATTTTGTATAGACGAACACAAATTACACATCTGAGGAGAAAAAACAATGTAATTGGACGATTCTATATTAATATCGCCATCTATTTATAGGAACGAAAACTTATTTTGTGATTATTTAGATAATTTTAATTTTTGATCAATAACAGATTTATATTTTTGTTTAAAACTTTGCAGTTGCACAATTTCAAATCAATTTTTAAATAAAAATATAAATGAACTATACATCTAAGGTAATTTATTAATATGGTACATAATATTTTCAATGAAATCACATAAATTAAACATAAAAATGTTATTTGTTTTTACTTTTTAAACGACAATACTTTTCAAATCTATTTTGAGTTAAGTTTTGTATCACATTGGTTGTTGTTTTAATATATTTCTTGCCACATAATATATTACTTATTTCTTTAATATACTGGTACAGCATTAATTTCATTGTTTTATTTAGAACTATTGCTTATACAATACATTTATGTATGCTACACGTTAAAGAACTAAAATCCACGATTTAAAACATATTCCGTCATATGATGAGCTATATTTTTTTGTGACAATATTTACTTAACATTTCTAGGACTATTTTCCGTAGATTTATAAATGTTACACTAAATGATGAATATGAAAGTCTATCAATTTTATTTGTGTATACTCTAGCTTGAATAAAACTATGCTGAGGTCCTTTCCTTACTGCATATAAATCGTTTTTTCCATTGTAGGGCTATCCTAGATTTTGGAGATAGGTATTTGTCTCATGCTGCAGACACATTTCTTAAGAAATGTCCTTCAGCCATTGTCAATGAAAATTAGAAAAAGGTTCATAATATAATTTATATAGTAGAAAAATGTAGGATTTAACTATAAACAGAAGCTTTACTTGTTATCAATGCTCTCTTTCTTTCATATTTTGCAAAATACGAACATGTACTCCACTAGATGTTATTTCCTTGTTCGGCAAATGTTATAAACAAATTGTTGAAAAAAATATGTTCACTGAATTTTGCTTATTTCATCTGCATTTCATGTAATATTACATATTTATGTAATATTTGTTGTGGGATACTTATGTATATGAAGGGTCGGGAGCAATGGTGTCTGTAAATTGTGTATCTGTGTAATTTTCTTCTGTAAAATAGAAAATTTAATTACTTACATTTCATTTTCTAAAATTAGTACTTATGATAAAAGCAGTAGTTTTTTGAAAA
This sequence comes from Dermolepida albohirtum, assembly GCA_031893035.1. Classification (NCBI taxonomy): domain Eukaryota; kingdom Metazoa; phylum Arthropoda; class Insecta; order Coleoptera; family Scarabaeidae; genus Dermolepida; species Dermolepida albohirtum. The sequence continues at coordinate 11,339 of JAVIWB010006686.1, forward strand.
CATTATAATAAAAATATTCAATAAATTACTTGAATACATAATTAACCTTTCAACTTATAAAAATTTGTAAATAAATATCTAATATCTTAATTTTTAAAATTTAATAAACAAAAACTTTATATTTCATATTTAAATATGAAATTATATTTACCTATCCTCCATTCATCTGAGATTCTTACGAAGCTTTCTTCTTCAATCTGACTAGCTCTTGTTGAAGGAATAGATTCTATTAGAAAGAGATTTTTAAATAGAAATGTTATCTAAAATAGAAATAATTTTATCTGTCATATCAAGCACAAGAATGGCATTTCAATGTAATCCCGGATTTTTTGAAGACTTGTATTTTGCATCAAAATGTTTGAAACATGTTTGTTATTGTATACAGTCTCAGGATCCAATCAACATAATGCATTTATATTTAAATCCCTAAGTACCTGTTAAAACGCTCCGGGTTTGGCTTTGGGTTAGGAAATCAGTGATGCTACATATCTAAAATTTTGTTACTTATAATATTATTAATTACAATTTAGATGCTATTTTCATATAAATTCGGTGAAAGAAATCACTGACATGACAATCTTCAACATAACACTTGATTATTTTGGTTGATATTGTGTTTGTATTAAAAAAACACTATACATACGAAGCAACAACAAAACACAACTAAAATAAAAGACACGTAATTAAAAAGTGAAAAGAGGTAAACTGACAAAATAAGAAATCAAACATGTAAATTCACATATCACGCTGCAAAACCATAACAAGGACTTGGAGAGTAAAAAAATAAGTAGACGCACATCTCGTGGCGCTATTTATTGATGGGATCGAAGACTTATATTATAGAGTTATAGTGCTTTGTATTTAAGGTAGTGTTTGTGTACACCAATATATTATTTTCATAGTTACATTTTAAAACATATGCAACTAAATATACATGATTCCCTCATTGATTTTTTTTTAATAACTGCAACTCAAGTCACCAAACCAACGTTTGATAAATTGCTTTACACAAAATGGTTTTTAATTAAAATATTAGGAATGTATAAATATTTATTGTTTGATACAATTTTAATAAGTTAATTTAATTACGCTTTACAGACTGGTTTGATTTGTAAATCAAAATCACTGCATTTCCAAGATAATAATATCAAAACATTAATGAACTCACATAGGATATTATTTAGATTTGATGCAAGTTTATATGAGGTCACCGGATCTTCAAAAGATGTAAACGAATTTATTCGTGGGTTTAAGAATATTAAAATACTCTGTTTAGTAATAGATTAGCATAGTAGTTTCCAAAGTTTCCTGTGGTGCATTGGGGATTCACAACGCAACTTCATAATTATCTACATTTTTTGTGATCTTATCACATCGTGGTCTCAGGATTAAATCCTCTATCCGGAAAGTTTCTCGTGTTTTCTCTTCTTATTTAAACATTCGCGCTATTAGAGCTACCAGCTATTAGTTAAACTGTTTGAGGATGTGAAGACATGAATTACATATTATTATTTTTGTTGTTATTATTACATATTTTAATTCTTTTTACCTAAACCTTTAATTTAAAAAATATTTACGTTATTGGAATGTATTTGTTAAAATTTGGTGTAGGGTGGAAAACGTAGATTCAACGGTACGACGACAATGGCATGAGTGGAAAAACCTTAAGAACTAATAGATTATCGTTTATAATCGTCAATTACAAAAAGAAGATTATTTAGCTAGTTTTAATAGATATGAATACAATCAAAAAGTTATTGTATGATAAATATTGTATACGTCTACCGTAATTGCAACAAACATGAGAGGTTTTAAATTTCATAGTTTAAGGTTGTTATATTGCGTTTCTCTTTTTTTATCAATTATGGGATATATGTACGAGGGTAGAAGTTTATATTTCGGGAATAGCAAACAAAAAAAATGTTCTATTCCATCGAAAATAGTTCATCAATCAATGCACTTTTGTATTCGTTTAAACCAATCCGAAAAGCATTGCTGCCTCAACTGCATCTGTCGGCGTAGAAAACCATTAATCACGGAGTTTATTCTTCACGTGTGGGAACAAAAAGAAATCACAGGGTGCTAGATCAGTACCGTACCGCGGATGGCTCATCAAGTCAATGTTTTGCCCGGTCAAATATTCAATTGTTGATGTGAGATGTGAGAGCTCGCATTGTCATGGTGGAGAATGATCTGTCGTTTAAAGTTTGTTTTCCATATTCCTTGAAAATCTTTTGGCAAACAAATAGTTGTGTACCATTCGGCATTGACCGTTCTACAACTCTCTAAAGGCACGGTTGCAACGTGACTGGTTTTTCCGAAAAAACAGGCGAACATTTGTTTTGATGCGCTTCGAGCTCGAATAACTTTTGCTGGTTTTGGCTCATCTTGGAATACCTATACAGTCGACTGCTGTTTACTGTCGAGCTCATACGTATAGATTCAAGATTCATCACCTGCGACGCCTTTATAAATGTTCTTTGAAGCACCACCATTGTATTTTTTGTGCATTTCTTGGCACCAATCGACGCGAGTACTTTTTTGAGCGGTTGTCAAATTATGTGGTACCCAACGTGAACATAGCTTCTTAACGGCTAAATGTTCATGCAGGATCTTATGCACGCTGGTGTTACTGATATACCTAGAGATGCCTCGATCTCACGGTATGTCACATGACGGTCTTTCTTTATCAATTCAGGCAGTGCATTAATGTTTTTCGACATAACAATATTTGTGCGACGATCTTCACGAAATTCATCGTCCAAAAAAAGCTGTCCAAGTTTGAATTCACTATACTAACGATATACTGTAGTTTTCGATGATGGTGCTTCATCACCATATGAAGAATTCAGCTCGTCGATGCATTCTTGTTGAGATAATCCACGCCGAAAGGTATGAAAAATAATTGCACGAAAATGTTCGCGAGTTAATTCCATTTTTTCGCTGACATAAAGTTTTCAAGTTACTGTCAACAATAGAAATAGAGACCGGAAAATAAAACTGTCAAGGTAAATACAATATATTGTCAAAAATGACAAACTTCACGAGTGTTGCCAGTTCCCGAAATATAAATGGCTACCCTCGTATATATTAACGTCAGTAATAATTTATCATATTCTATGTCTGCCTCACAAAAAGTTTTCTTTAATATAGATATGAACAAACACCACAATCACACAGGTACAACTCAGGGTATTTTAAATAGTATTACATTATGTTGCTCGAAACACGACTTAATAACCTTCCAACGCACTAAAAATAATAGCAAGTAATACATTTTTATAAAACAACAAGAACTTATCTTGGAAGATTTAACGTAATTTACAACAAAAACCTAAGATTTTTAAAATAGAATTTTTCAGAAATATAATTCATATATTAATATAAAATAAAAATTTGTCTTTTCCGCGCGTGATTCAAACCCGCGATTTAATTTCCATGTGCCATCACCAATAGACCACGGAGACAGTTAATTAGGTCCTTCTAATGTGACATAAATCGCATTATGGAAACAGTTATTAAATGAAAACACACGGTAGGTTATTCGTTTTATATAATTATATCCTTTTATGATGCTAAAATGAAAAATTCAAATTTTACTGCTTTTTATATCGTATATGTAATGAAGAAATTTTTTGAAAAATTTTTTTTCTTCACGCAGAACTCGAGCCCGCGATCTTATTCTCTACGAGAATAGGCCATCACCATTAGACCACGGAAACAGTGAATTTGACCCTTCTAATGTACCATAAATTGCATTATTAAATGGAAACTCTCGGTAGATTATTATTAATTGCATTAATCATGGGCTTTCAAAATGCGAAACTGTTCCATAACACAATTTATGGCACATTAGAGGGACTCGAATTCACTATATCCATGATGGTGATGGCACATTTTAGGAGAGAATGAGATTGCGATTCCCAGTCCTACGCGGAATACAGAGTTTTCAAATAATATAGATCCACACAAGCGTCCAAGCCTCGATCATCCATAGAATTTACCAGTAGTACTGGTTTCAGCAGTATGGCGCAACAAATCATACGGTAAGAATAAGCATGGATACTTTAGGATACTTCTTTTCGAACTTGGTTGACTTCCAAGAATGGTGCCAGTTCATTTTCGGCAAGATCTATGGTACCTGATCTGAATACCAGGTTATTTTCTGTGGGACTATTTAATACCTAAATAATTTGTCAATAAGCCCAGAAATCTGGAAGGGTTGAAAACGAATATTACAATGAAATTAATGCTATTTGTCGGCCTGTTCTTTAAAATATTATGCGAAAATTTTTATCTTTCTAGTTTCAGAGTACACATTCCTTTGTTTTGTTATTTATGTCAATACATTTTTATGTTGTTTAAGATTTTAAGTTAATTTTGACCCTGTGTAAATTGTCAGTGAAAATTCATACATCGCTGATTTCACCTAGAGTATTTTAGCAGTTCCTATTTATTTTCTTCTTCTATAACTTTACCATTAATTATAAAGCCATTAAGAAACGGAACATACGTCCCTCCTTTATTTTTGTTGAACTAAATAACATAATCAATTTTTGTAAGTCTTCTCTTGTCGTCATGGTTTACATTTGATTCTATTTATATTACACGGTTATAACTTTATAACAGGATGAAATTAAGTCAACGAGCGTGAAAAAATATTTTCACCGTGTTAAATTAAAGAAAGATTTCTAAATGATAACTCCCAAACGATTTCAACGTTTTAGGTTCGGTCCTTTGTGTTTAAAATACATTTTATGAAGTCGTTCTGTTCAGTTGAACGTGTCCATTTTGAAACAAGAAATACGTAATTTAATTTAAAACAGTGAATAAATTGAACCCGCATCAGGATAAACTACTTAATCAACCGATACCGTCATTAATCACCAAACAAGAAACGTTTGAAGAAAAATGTTAATGTCTCATGTTTAATGTTTAAATAATATTGAATAGGAGGATATACCGTTATCTAAATCTACAAATTCGCCCTTTAAAAACTTGTCATATACTGGTTTAAAGAATCCGATATACATACATATGTTAGCTAGTTGAATTTGATGGAGCCTGTGGTTGATTAACTTAATCACTAAGGTTAATATATAACCCCTTTCCTCATTAACTTTCGTAATTCTGTATACGTATTTCGACAACTAAGTTGTCATCATCAGCAGATAATTAAGCAGTGTTTCACCTGGAGAACTACGGCAATAAATACCCGTACGAAACAATTAATCTCGCACACGATCCGTACCGTTGAAAGCCAAGACGCACACTATATTCGTTTCACATAATTTTTAAAAATTGCGTTCTAGCCCTAAACTAAGATAAATAAGGAAGAACAACAGAAAGAAACGGAACATACCTACATGAATTTATTGCTCAAACCCTTGTCCGTTTTTAAGAGGCTGAACAATAATGAGTTATTCGGGCCAGTGTCAGTGTTCACCACATGGCTTTTATTCTTTAAAATGTACATGCTTTCATACGTGTCTAATTCACGATAATTACACACGTCAAAGGAGTACAACACGTTTCACAAGATATACAGTAAAGTTAAGTTAGTAAGTGCAGATATCAATTTCTTGAATCGCTGTAAAAATAGAAATGCTTTCCCAAAATTTATTAAAGTAAAAGTAACATCAAATGGCAGAATGAATGAGAAAGTCATTTCATATGCGAAAATGAAAAGGTTAAAAATGGAAATCAAATATCTGTACAGCAAAAGAAGTTGATTAGAACTAAAATTATAAGAATTGCATTTAAAACTAACAAAAAATTTAAATCACTTTGAATTTCAAGACTGGTGTTGTTTTTATAGGAAAATCGCGGAAATTACAAACCACAAATTAAATAAGAAAATTAAAGATCTTAACAAGAAATTTAAAGATTTATGCCCGCGATCAGACAAGAGTTTTAATATAAATTCTATAAAAGAAACACTAGTCGTCCATAATTCATCTGAGACTTTTAATAGAGAAGAAATAGACTTATTAAACAAAGGTTTAAAACATTGTTTGTCCAACCGTGACACCCCTACCGAGGAGGTGATCGCAAGCATCGAAACGGCTATTAAATATTTAGAACCAAGTGCAAAAAATTTCATTAGAGAAGCTTGTAGGACTCAAATTAAACAGAATTTACAAGAACACAAACAAAAATTAGTGAACCACGAATGGAACTTAATTAAGAGTCTCAGGTCAAAAGACTGCTTTTATTTAAAAGCAGATAAAGCGAACAAGTTAGTAATTTTAGACAAGAGCGACTATTTTCAAAGAGTAAAAAACTTGATCTCAGAAGGGCTCTATGTTGAATGCACGAAATCTCCATTACCAAAAATGGTTACGGACACTAAAAACGCGTTAAAAAGTTATGCAAAGTTAATAACCCCGAATACGAATTATAGATAAAGTGTAAGTAATCCGTTGAACCCTAGATTATACTGTTTGCCTAAAATACACAAACCAGGCAACTCAATGAGACCAATTGTCTCAGGGATTAACTCTCTTACTTACTTGATTTCAAAGAGGTTAGTGAATGAATACAAAAATTTGCCCAAAAAACTTGATAGCCTATCAGTCGCTAACTCATTAGAATTTATTCAAAGGATTAAAGATTGTAAATTAGAAGAAGGGGAAATTTTAGTATCATTCGACGTAACGTCTTTCTTTGGTACCAATCCCAGAACTTTAAAATATTTAGAAGAATTTCTTCACAAATATAAGATCGAACCAGAGAAAATAAAGGAATATGTGCGATTAACAAACCTTTGCATGTCCCAAAACTGTTTTCAAGTTGAAGGTAAGTTCTATGAACAAAACAGGGAACTGCAATGGGCAATTGCCTTTCTCCATTTATAGCAGACCTATTTATGAGTAATTTTGAAATTGAACTAAAACGTAAAGCTAAATATTTTCCAAGAATGTGGATTAGGTATGTAGAGGATATTTTCGCGTTTTTCAATACACATAAATGCTACTTGGAAGAGTTTGTCAAGCAATTAAATTCAAAATTTCCAACGATTAAATTTACAGTAGAAAAAGAAAACAATGACACGTTGCCATTTTTGGACACTCTAGTTATCAGGAATAACCTTAAAATAGACATTTTCCGAAAGAAACCAACGTCAATACATTCATCACGGCCGACTCAAATCATAGCATGCAACAAAAGATGGCTTCGTTCAATTTTCTTATTAACCGTTTGATTAATTTCCCACTCACAAGTGTAAGATACGAAAGAGAATTGAACTTCATTAAGAATATCGCGAGATGCAATGGTTTTGATTCGGAAATAATTAATGGATTAATTAGAAAGGCTAACATAAGAAAAACAATCCGTGATACCACATGTATATCACCTCAGAGCAATCGGGACAAGCAGTTTGTATATTTAGCTTATCATCGTCTGACAAAAAATTTAAATAGTATTTTTAAAGAGCGCAGTTTTCAAGTCACTTTTCGGTCCAGTAATTCTAACAAAACCCTTTTAGGAAATGCAAAAGACAAAATCGAAGAAAATAAAAAGTCGGGTATCTACGAAATTAAATGTTTAGATTGCAGTAAACAATACATCGGCCAAACAAAACGATCGATCGAAACCCGGTATAAAGACATTTTGCGCACATAAAATTCAACCGACCAGAAAAATCAGGTATAGCAAAACATGTGTTAGAAAATAATCATAGTGTTAAGGCGAATTGTTTGCATTTGATAAAGAACGTGTGTAATTATGGTTAATTAGACACGTATGAAAGCATGTACATTTTAAAGAATAAAAGCCATGTGGTGAACACTGACACTGGCCTGAATAATTCATTATTGTTCAGTCTCTTAAAAACGGACAAGGGTTGGAGCAATAAATTCATGTAGGTATGTTCCGTTTCTTTCTGTTTTTCTTCCTTATTTATCTTAGTTTAGGGCTAGAACGCAATTTTTAAAAATTATGTGAAACGAATATACAGTGTGCGTCTTGGCTTTTAACGGTACGGATCGTGTGCGAGATTAATTGTTTCGTACGGGTATTTGTTGCCTCCAGGTGCAACACTGCTTAATTATCTGCTGATGATGACAACTTAGTTGTCGAAATACGTACACAGAATCATGAAAGTTAATGTGGGAAGGGGTTATATATACTTAGTGATTATGTTAGCTAGTTAGAAAAACAGAATAAAATATTTCGACAACAGTACAAAACTTTGCTGTACATTGTATTATTATTAGATACACATTGCATGAGACTAAAAAGTTTCTAGATTTGTAATGAACTTATATTTATTTTATTTTATATTTATTTTTGTAGGCTTACATCTGTTGTCTAAATATACAACTGTCAAGTGTCGTTTGCAATTTTAAGAAATATGTTGTAAAAACTGGTTTTATTACTTATAATGAATGAAAAAATAAAAAAATTAAATTATAATACGATTTAACTTACGAATCTTGAAGTCAAAAGTAAACCTAATTAGTTACATTATTTCAGTTGTAAACAATAAATATAGCCAACAAAGTGGAATAGTCAAAGTCGCCAATTGCACGTGATCCATCATAAAGTTTGGTGTTGCCAACTCCGGAGAGTTGAAATGGATCATTTTGCATATTGAGTTGTGAAAGTTCTGACACATTTGCAACGGATAGAAGGTATTTTTATGCTATGACATAAAACAGCTAATAGTTTTACCTTCATTTTGGAAAAAATCGAGCGACTCGATTGCGGTTTTTAAATATTAAACAAATTGAAAATGAAAGATTAAACCATGTATTTTTATCATGTTTTATTCTTCGTAAAGGGAAGAACGGGCAATAAGCTTGTGAAAAGTTGCACAAATTTTACGGTAACAGTTCTCTAGAAGAACGTCAATGCTATGTCACGAAATTCAGTGCTGGTTATTTTCACCTTAGTGGCATTCTTTAGTCAAATAGAACTACTCAAATGATGGTGACAAAATAATGGTCCTGATCGAGTCAAAGAAAAAGCTAAGATACGTCAACAAGTTCGACATTTGGGTTCTTCATTAACTCAAAGTATAATCATTTTCATTACGTTTTTTAAATGTTTGAAAAATTATCCTTTTTTGAAGCAACCAATAACGTACTGAGAAGTGGATTGTTTGTAACAATGTAGTGTGGTCCCAATTTGAAGATTCACTTTAAACGTTTTTAAAAGCTGACATTTATTATAGGAAGGATATGTGGTGAGACTTTAAAGTTGTTTTTCAAGCTCTTACCAGAGAACGAAACATTTGAGCATTTTGAAAAAATCGATCACTAAGAAATGTCCAGAACTCGTTAATCATAAAGGAGTAGTATTTCATAACGACAATGCGTGGACTTTGACAAACCTACCATACCCGTAGAATTTCATACCCTCAGTTTCACTCGTTCCATTCTCTTTGAAACTCCTTATGTAATGCATCGTTTTATTCAGATGTATGTATGTATGATTTTTCAATCGACACTTGTGGCTTTTTGTCGATAAAAATAGGTCCTCCTATGAACAAGAAATTATAAAGCTCACCAAAAAATGATAAAAGGATATCAATTAAATCAAGAAATACATAATTGTTTGATCCTTTTTATATCAAAATATAAAAAGAACCACATTACTTTCCCGAAAATCAAATAATTCGAATTATTAAAAATATCAAGTCGAGTTAAAAATAATTTTAACTTCAGAAAAACAACTTTATTTATCAATAAAATAATAATTATATAAAAATCTCTAATATGTTCGATATTGTTTGCAAAATTTGATTTTGATGTAATTTAAAAAAAAAACATATTATGACATAAAATAATTTTTGACAAATTTTCAAACCTGTTGTCAATAGAAATTTTTTTCCATCAAAGTATATTACAATTATCTAAAAATGTAGCATTTATATAATATAGGTGGGATGAGTACAGCAGGTGAAGTAGGACAGATCGCCCTAACTTTAAAATTTTCTTCATCCTTCCTCTTTGTGTATGCAATCTTGCATTGTCACCAAGGAAATAACATGTTTCTATGGACGAGTACATAGCATTCAATTTTTATGACCAAACTGTGTTATTTGACACAAATCTGCATTAAGTGACGAATAATTGACCAAATTTTTTCAATGTAACCTGTAAAAACAGAGAAATACCTGAAATAGAAAATTGAAGGATTGAAATGAAAAGCAAAAAAAAGAAAATACTAAATTGAATAACAACTAAGTTGAAAAGGACAGAGATAAGTGAAGATATAGGTGACGAGTGAGAGATTAAAAAATTCAAGTAATGCAGTAACTGAGAAGATGAACACGCTAATAAGCCTAAATAAAAGCATAAGGCGGAAAAAATGATTTAAAGAGGAGTGTAAAAATATGGTAAAATATAAAAGAGAAGCAAGACTTGTGAGGTTAGAGAAAGTGTTAACGAAAAATAGAAAGAAATAAGGCAAGAACTAAATAAGAATACATACATTATGAGTATGTAAGCAAGTAATAGGAAAAAGACGACAGTGAATATAGAATATAAACTAGTTAAAGTAAGAAAAAAACTGTTAGAGCAGATATTATCCTCAAAGCAATCGTGAGAAATGGAAAATTGAGTAGTTTAGGCTTTATAAACTAATAATTCTCGTATATATTCTATTATAGGAAATAATTTAAAGAAAAAAGAATCAATAAATATTATAGGATTTAAGTAATAAAAGTCAACTATTGACTTGAATAGAACGCAGAAACACATTTACTATTTGTAGATTCGAAACAAACTTCCGAAACAATGAACAGAAAAGCATTAACGAAAGAATAGAAAACCTCTCTCGATAAACTAATCAAACTGGCGAAAGTTATAATCTTAAGATCGAAAGCAACAGTATGCACATACAAAAGATTAACAAGGTTAACAACAATGAACAACCTCTTAAAACTCACAGATAGTGTGAGAGCATAGTAACGATAGTGCGAAATAACGTGCCGAAAGTTGCGTATGACAACAGGAAATGCGGTAGTTAATGTTTTTCTGGAGGCGCCAGGCGTAACCCTCTTGTATTTAACTCTAACTCTATCAAGGAGAACCTTGATTGGGCTGACTGTAATTTCTCGGAAATGGTATGGTAAAGGTACAGGGCAAAGCCGGATAACAAAAAGTAGAAAAGAACATGTGAGAGGTTTTAAAGTCGTAAAGCAAGAACCCATCATAGGAACAACAAGCTAATGGCAAATTAACCACTGTCATCTATATATATTCATTAGGCTTTGAGGGTCAGTACCGCAGAGGAAGTTTATCCCATGCCCAACGGAAAGATCTTAATTAGCTAAGTGATCTGGAATTTCTGAAACAAACCCGCATATGCAAAAAAGCCAAGGGGTTACGGAGTGACCTCAAATAATTTTATCTAGTCTAACGTTAAACAAAGGGGTAAGGCAAGGAGACAAACTATGGCAATGATGCGATAGTAATGGAGGAAAGAATAAATAATGCATATGCAGATGACATAACAAGTGACAGAAAGAGTTTGAAGGAAATTAACATTGATCGAACTACACAAAAAAGAAGACTCATAATTAAAAAGAACGAAATGTATGAAAGTAGCAGTAGAAAGAAGAACAAGAAAGAAAAAATAGGAGCGTATGAAAAATTGATGACTTCAAATATTTAGAAGAAATAAGTATATGTTAATGATAATAATCCATGTTTTTATATCTCCAACAGTTTAACGCCAATTATAGGGGGTTTTGGCAGATCGTGAGTTATTATTACGCATTCACTCTTAGTGTGATTTAAGATATTTAGGAAAATAATTCAATATCAGTATTCATTTAAACGGGAAAGGGAAATCACGAAAAATCTCCCCGATAGCAGGTCGTTGATTCTAACCTTAGACTCCCGGCGTAATAAGCCAATGACTTATCACTGAGCTATCAGCCGAGGAATTGAACAGAGAATACGATTAGATGAAGTAGTTTATTGCAAATACAAAACAATAATGAAAAACAAAAAAATAATTAGATATATTAAATTAAAAATATTAAAACATTAATAAAACCAGTAACAATGTATGCAGTAGAATCGGTGTATTTAACGAGTAAAAGTGAGGAAAGAATGGAAATATTTCAAAAGTAAACAATAAGAGGGGTTTTTGTAAGAGAACTAACCAAAGCAGGACAATACAGAATATCGGCGAAAGGGAGATAAATGAAATACAGAAAAAAGAAAATACTGCAGTAATAATAAAAGTGTAAAAAACTACAAAGGGTACTATGAAAGTTTTGGAATATGACGCAACAATGAATCGTAGGAAGCTGCTTGTTGCTGCATGCTGAGAGATGTTCATACGTGCATAGTAGCCGCCGCGCCATGTCGACGGGCTCAGTTATTCCTTAGCAGTGAGAGTGTAAAGTGCTTGCGATGGTATCGTGGACACGAAAAAAGATAAGGGCACTGTTGCGTTATAATTTCGTGCGTGGTTTAAACATAGACCAGTGTTTCGAAGAAATTACTCTTGCACGAGGTGATGTTTGTCCACATCGCACGATATTCAGGTGGTATAGAGAATTCCAAAGGGGAAATTTAACTGTGGAGGATGCTGAGAGGCCGGGAAGGCCACGAACGTCAGTGACGGAGGAAAACGTTAGTACTGTGAGGAAAATGCTTGACGAGGACAGGCGAGTGACCTACCAACAGAGGGTACTTCACGCCTAAATGCACCAGCAATTCGTTCGATTCTGCATGATCATTTGCACGTGAAGAAACTTTGTTCGCGCCAAAGCCTGCACCGAATATTTGACCACGACAGGATTGAAACTTCTCGAGCACCCTGTCTACAGTCCAGATTTTACTCCCTGCGACTTTGCACTATTCCCACATGTGAAAATGAAGCTAAAAGGGAGGCGGTTTTCCAGTGATGAAGGCCTTCTGCGGACTTGGGACAACGAGTGTGCTTTACTCTCTAGTTAAACTTGGCAGAACTTGTTTAAAGATTAGTTTCGGAGGATAGAGAGGTGTATTGAGTGTAGAGGAAATTACTTTGAAAAAATTAAATAAACAAAGCTGTATTGCAAAACTTTCCTAGTACCTTTGTAAGATAGTATAGTCACATAAAAAAAATGGAGGAACGATCAGTAGATGAGACAGGTGTAAAAATAGACCTAGAAGAAGACGAAAAAAATGTATTAAAGATTTGAAAAGTATGGAAATCATAAAATGGAGGCGGAGGATAGGAAAGAATGGATAAGAATAACAGAGCAGATGAAGAAATACAATACCATATAAAAGTTTAGATATATTAAACCCAATTACATTCTTTACTTGTCGCACGCATAACTTTCGTTTTATTTATTTTCCATACTCAGTTTTGTGTAATAATTTACAATTTTTTGTAATAAAATCTTTCATATTGATTGACTAAAGCACTTTAATAATTTGAACAACATTAAAATAAGTGTTTTAATGTTATAAAAATATTTTAAGTTAGTTAAAACAAATATAATTTTTTAATTTATTGCATTCCGTTAATGTGGTTGGTTTTTCCTTTGAAATAAAATTGCAGTAATAAAATTTCATTCGTGAAATGTGAAGGTATATTTTTTATATTGGCAGGTGAAAAAACGTTTTCGTTTCGAATTTCCGTGTCATTGGTTCTCACTATGACGTTCCAACACATAATTACCAGGTGCAACGTCGACGCGTTCTTCACGCTTTACTTGAAACGCCACTGTGGCTCCAAGACAACGAGATATAATAATTTGTTAAACACGTATATCGATGGAGAAATCTATTGTTACAATTATTAATCAATAACTAAATATTAAGAGGGTCGCGAAAGCTTACGTTTAACAATTTACATATTGAAACGTCAAAATATGAAAAAATATCAAAAATAAAATGTATCTAATTTTATTTTTAAATACGTTCGGAATATTATAACTGTTGTTTTAACATTTTTCCAGAAACACATCTAAATTCAGAACATTTAGAAATTCCGCTTTAATCGTCTACGCTTCATGGATAATTTCCAATTAGTTCTAATTACTTCGTTTTGTTTTATTAGTGTTCGTGGATTACACCATTCGTTCTCGATATAAATTTAATAAAAATATAAATACTGTTGGTCTACATACTCAATTATAGTGATTTTCTTTCTCTATATAATCGTGTCGTGTTTATGTTACACTGGCTGGGTCGCAACTGAATATAGGTTAGAATCAAAACGTTCTCTAACGTAGAGTAATGCGGATAATAATTTTACTGTAAACGACGACAGCAATTTATCTTTTTGTTTATTTATTTCTAATACCGAGTTATATGATAGGTGAACGCCTCTACAGATATGTTTGCAAATACACGTTCAGAATTTGGAAACAAAATTTTTTATATTTTTAAACCCTTACAAACTGCGCTTTAAATTAATACTTTGTCTACCATTAATTATTCTAAAATTGCGAGAACCATTGATAAATTCTTAGCTTACTACAGAAGCAAATCATACCTAAAATTCCAAATATTTTATTACAACACTATCTCTTCTTAAGTTCCTGTTTATTACGAATCTGTAACGCTTTCAACTCTTTCAACAGAAATTCATCTTGCTTTGGAAACCAAATTTCTACAGCTTCCATCACTTTCTTGTTAGGAGATCATGTATGCATTTTCAGAGTTTATTTCAGTTGAGGTAAAAAGTGTCAAAACGAAAAGCAGTATTGGGTGAATAAAGAAGGGGGTTCAAATAATTCATAATCTAAATCGCGAAGCTTTTCCATGTGCGGAAAGACATCCTACAAAAATGAAATACCTTTTGGAAACTTTCCGCGTCTTTTTTCCTTATTATTTTCTCGTAGAATAGCCAGCAATGTCGAATAACATTCCTCAATTATTGTTTTACCCTTACTCAAGAAAACAATCATGATTATTTCGTGATAATTTCACATCAAAAGCTACTTTGTTTTTCTGGCTCGCTTAAGAAGTCAGGATCCTTTTCAAACCGAGCACAGATTGAGCGCGATGTTTCCACCTTTGCTTGCTTCTGTTCAATATTTAAACATCGGGCTATCCATACTTTTAGAATTTTTTTTGTTTATATGATTACTGCCGCAGATTTTGTTTGAGTTCAAATCAACGGCCTAATAATTGAATCGGTATTTTTAGGAACATGTAGAGAAACTTTGTATATTGCCAACCAAAGTTGTAATGTTGATTACTGACAAAGTACGAAAACAATCTTTTCCTAAAGTGTTTCATGTAACGTGCACATATTAGAAACATTTATTCAAACTTTTAAACTTTTGAATTTTCATAATTTTGATAGACATTCTTCTTTCAAAATGACATCCCAAGAAACAATTTTTAAATTACGCGGAAGTTTTGAGTTGGTAGTAGTAAAAATAAAGGTTAGCTATGATTTCAATTCATTCAAGAAATTAGGAAATAACATGTTTTTAATGCGTACGGTTTTCGTTTTAATTTTGATTTTGAAATATACACCTTAATTATTAATATTCATGCTGTAATAAAACAAAATATAATTTTAGATGTAGTTATTTTTTCCTTGGGCAACTTAAAACACCCGCGAAATTTAAAAATTGTTCCTTGGGATTGCACGACTACGCTTTAACTTTTTGATATTACATTTTTCAATAACATTTCTAATAAGTTCTTTGCTAGTATGTCGCAATACTTTGCAAGGAACTGGCTAAAGGAAGCTACGTATTCGCACGTCCTCGGACTAACTCATTGGGATTTTTGACAATACGTTAATATTTCAGTTTAATGCGTTTGTTTCTAAATTGTAATAAAGGGTTTTCCAATAAGGACTTGACAACTTTTTTTCAAAATAAAATGCAGACCATTTGAGATATTTCAAAAACTTTATTATCGAGTTGAAGTACAATCAAAACATTTATGAATGGAACTCGACTTCGTTTATATGGCCACCGCGGGCACGTTTGCAGCGGTCGATTCGTTGGGCCCAATTTTCGATGACTCGGCCACACAATTCGGCCGAAACGGCTGCTATTTCGCGTTCAATGTTGGCTCTGAGCTCTTCCAACGTTGTCGGCTTGTTGGCATAGACCAATGACTTGACGTAGCCCCAAACAAAAAAGTCTAGAGGCATTAAATCGCACGAACGAGGCGGCCAATCGACTGGTCCATTTCTTGAGATAACACGCTCATCAAACTTACTCTTCAATAAATCGATTGTAACGTGTGCTGTGTGGCTTGTAGCACCGTCCTGCTGAAACCACATGTTGTCCAAGTCCATATCTTTCAATTCGGGCCAAAAATAATCGGTAATCATGGCGCGATACCGATTACCATTCACAGTAACGTGACGATCATTATCGTCGACGAAAAAATATGGCCCTATGACGCCGCCGGCATGCAAACCGCACCAAACAGTTATTTTTTGTGGATGAAGTGGTGTTTCATGAAGCACATGTGGATTTTCACCCGACCAATAACGCATATTTTGCTTATTGACGAACCCATTTAGCCAAAAATGAGCTTCGTCACTGAAACAGATTTTGCGATGAAATTGATCATCTTGGCGCATCTTTTCCAGAGCCCAATCGGAGAACGTACGTCGCTTCAAATGGTCCATCGGCTTCAATTCTTGAGTCAGCTTGATCTTGTATGGGTGTAAACCAAGATCCTTACGCAAAATTCGCCATAAAGTGGTCTGGGCGATGCCCAACTCTTGAGAACGTCGTGGAATTGACTGATTTGGATCATTTGCTACGGACGTTTCAACGGCAGCGATATTTTCGACATTTCGACCAACCCGTTGTCTCACTGGCACGGCAACATCACACAACGAATATGTAGACTCAAATTTTTGCACTAAACTTGTTACTGCCTGTCTACTAGGGCGAGAATTACGACCGAAAATCGGAGTAAACGCTCTTAAAGTAGCGGTCACCGACTTCGAATTTCTGTAGTAAATTTTTATAATTTGCAGACGTTGTTCGTTCGTGTACTTTACCATGATGAAAATGTTAAGTTTACTGAATAAATTGACAGTGACAGTTCGACGATTAGTGAAAGGGTGCGTTCACAAATTGAATTAAAAGTTGTCAAGTCCCTATTGGAAAACCCTTTATAATATTATACATATATAGAAATGAAAGCAGACGTGAGAGAAGAAAGAAATCAAAATAAAAGAAATAATAGGGAAAGGATAAATTAGAATATAAAGGCATATACTTTCAAAAAATATATCAGTTTGAGTATATGGAGTGAACGGAAAAAAAGTACTAAAATGTGAGAACTGAAGATGGAAAAATATGCAACGAAATATGTAAGATGCTGAAAATGACTTAAAATTCAAATATTCAAATACAGAAGACAATTGGGTCACATTATTCAGATAATTTTTCTACTAATTCTGACATCAGTGTCAGAAAAAAGAGTATATGGGAGGGGGGACAACCTAAGGACAACCTAGGAAACGGGAATAGATGATTGCGGGGGGAAAAAGAATAAAAGATTAAAATAAGTGAAAGAAAGAAATAAGAAATAAAGAAAACAGAAGCCCACTAAGGCCTCTAGGGCTAACACACACCTCCACATATGCATTGACACATATACATATACACTGTTAGAGACAGAATGAGTCGTTAACTTTGGATATATTAAACTAAACTTTCATTAGTAAATGATTAGCGATTACACTTTATTCTACACAATTGAAAAATCATAACTAACGTGTGTCTATTAATGAAAGAAGCTGACGTATCAGATTTAAGAAATTCTTTTGCTTAGTATTTTCAGTACTCAGAATTATATTATAATGATACTGTCAAATCAATTAGTCTAGTCATAGTTGCAATTATCCGTTGGCTTTTATTATTATAATTTTTCCGTTCATTCTTCGTTCCTGCATTAATTTTTTGATACACTCACAACCTCTTAAAATGAGTTTTTCTAATTTGAGTAACAATTAATATTAAATTCCAGGTTATGTTTAAAAATACAACGCATTTTCGAGATGATTACCGTATGGGTACGGATGCAAAATCGTTCTGAAAAACATCCATGTTCAATAATATTAAAGACCGATATTTTAAAATATCAATACTTTTGAGCGGCATATTGATATTTTTCCGGTTTTAAAAAACGTTAAAAATAGACATGGAATTTTAAATATTTTTATTGCTTCAAAAGAAAAATCATGTGAGTTAAGAAGAAAAAGTCAATATTATAATGGAGACTATGGTAGATTGAATTAATTAAAAAAGGTAAATAAAACCCCTTTCCACAATAATGTTCGTATTCTGTATACGTATTTCGACAACTAAGTTGTCATTACAGCTGATAATTAGTTACAGTGTCGCACCTACATCCGCTGTAAAATTCGCACAGAAACTAGTCCAGCAGACTTTAACCATCAAAAGCCAAACACACACTGTAGATTCATTTCACATAATTTAAAATGTATTCTAGTCTTAAAACTAACCACTTATCTTAAAGTACTTCCCCCGCTTACACTTCAGAACCGAAATGTAATTTGAAAACAGCGCTCTTTGGAAACACTATAAATTACTTGTCTCAATTGTTTTGAGGACAATCGACACAAGTCAGTTTTTTCTATTTAACCTATTGATTATTTTCAAATCAAAATCATTGAATCTCCTCTGCTTAATTGTCGAAATACGTATACAGAATACGGACATTATTGTGGAAAGGGGAAATTTGACTGTACGATTTGAACAGGGACAAAGTGCAATATAATTGAATCAATGTAATGGTTTACTAATTTCACAAGAATCACACTCACGTAGCATACAAATCAATCATTTGGAACTTTTTTATCTTTTTAATTATTCATTTAGGCAATCTACAAGATTCGTATGAAAAATCCCATAATGTATGCACGCGTGGCCTTTTTTGAATTACCTTAAAAACTTAGACGTACATTACTAAAAATATCGTATTTTATCGTGTGCTTTCCATTTGTGTTTGTTTCTTAATACTATTTAAGTTTATTGTACAGCACAGTACATCTAATAAAATTAAGATCAGAGTAATTATTACATTTTATTGAAATTAATACAAGTTTGCTATACAAAATTTATTAATTTTAACAAATACGAGGGAGCGTTTTTATATTCGCGGAATGGGGGACAAGGGGTGGAAATAAAAAACCAAATTATTTTTCTTTTTCAATATATTCACCTGCAAGGCGGATACATTTTTCACATCTTTCAATTAATTTATTTATACCCTCATAAAAAAATGATTTCTCTTTATCTGCAAAATACGCCGAAACTGCCTCCTTGACTTCATCATCGGCAGTAAATTTTTTACCCCGCAGCTCTTTTTTCATTTTCGGAAACAGGTAATAATCACTCGGGGCCAGGTCTGGGCTGTAGGGTGGGTGATTCACAATTTCGAAGCCCACCTTATGCAGGGCAGCTAACGCAACGCGGCTCTTATGGACGGGCGCGTTGTCGTGCAAAAGCAGAACATCTTTTGTCAATTTTCCCCGTCTTTTCTCTTTAATGGCTTCTTTTAGTCGCTCTAATATTGAAGCGTAATATTCTCCGGTTATAGAAACACCTTTATCTTTATAATCAATCAACAATATTCCTTCCGAGTTCCAAAATACCGTTGCCATGAGTTTCCCAGCTGATTGTGACACTTTAAATTTCTTGGGAGGTGCTGTGCCCTTTGTACGCCACTGCATGGAGTCTTGTTTGGACTCAGGTTCATAATGATGAACCCAAGTTTCGTCTCCAGTAACAATTCCACTCAATACACCATCCTAGCATTCTCGGCACCCATCTTGCGCTGACCTTAGACATGCCGAGCTGATCGTGTAGGATTTTAAAAATTGTTGTATCTGATACTCCAACCATTTCTGCGAGTTGTTTCTTCTTTAGTCGAGCATCTTCGAGTACAATTTGTTCAACTTTTTGGATAAGTGCTGGCGTGGTCACCTCAATGCTCCTGCCCGACCTCGGATCGTCTTCAAGGGATTCCCTTCCTTGTTTAAATAAACTATGCCACTTGTACACCATGGTCTTTCCTGGACAAGAGTCGCCGTAAACCAATGACATCTCATTCATTATGGTCGCGACTGATTTGCCTTGCCTGGTAAGGAACTTTATAACGGCACGATATTCGATTTTTTCCATATTTCACTTTTCACTCCTGATTATGTTACTTGGTTGACGATAGCTCAAAGACTAACTGTCTGATGCCTTCACGCGCGTGATTTTAAGGCTGAACATCGTTCTTTACCCTTGTCTTAATTACCGGCCGGTGAATTTATGACCAAAGGTCGCGTTGTCTTAATTAATTTAGAAATGACATCAGAGAAGGTTATTCATTCGCCGATTTGAATGAATATTTGTCCTAACATTGAAAGTGATGTGTCTTATGTGATTTCTTTATGAAATCGGATTTGAATGAAACCGCGGCCACCGGTTTGCTGTCCGTGCGCGTCGCGAACGCGATTTGTGTGAAATTTTGTAGTTATGATGGGGGAACAAAAACCAAGCCGCGCCACTGCTTGTAAAAAAACCCCAAATCCAGAAATTCGCGGGCGTCCCTCGCGTATCTCGTTACCGATTTTAATGGAATTTAGTGACTGAAGGTCACGCGTCGATTGGCCAAACACGCCGTGTATTGGTGGCTGAAACAGATATATTATCTGCTGGAACAGAAAAGTTTATTATACATAAACATGAAATTTTACATGGTGTATTATTGCAATATACCGTGTGATCGAATGTGGTGTTTGTGTTTGTCGTCTTAATGATGTTCGTTAATGTTATGTAAGGATTGAATGTGGTCTTTTGTGAGGGCCAGCAAACAGGTTAAGGTCGATGTCGGATATGAGTGGATTTTCGTGTACAGGAACTCCAGAAAAATATTTTCTGGAGAGTTCGTGTATGTGATCGGAGATGGTGGGAATTTGAAGGTCATTATGTATTGTGGTGTTTCTGGTGTACCAGGTAGCACCAGTGAGTATTCTGAGTGTTTTGTTTTGTGTTACTTGCAGTTTTTGGATGTGTGTCTTCGCCGCATATCCCCATGCGGGCGCCGCGTACGTCATCTTCGGTCTGATGACCATCTTGTACAGCATCGTCTTCAGCCTGAGGTCCAGCTTGCTTTTATGATGCAGAAGTGCGTACAACTGCACCATTGCGGCAAGCCCCCTGGTGGCCGCGTCCTTGATATGAGCGCTCCACGTCAGCGTCCTATCCATCGTCACTCCTAGATATTTCACCTGGTTTTCCCAAGGTATGACTTCATCATGGAGCCGCAGGTTCGGGGCCTGCAGCTTCTTTTGGGATTTGCTGAAACAGATAGCAGAACATTTTCGCGCGTTTATGGTGATTCTCCACAGGGAGAACCAGTCCTCAAATGCTTCAAGTGAGTCCTGCAGCTCTTCCGCAGCGTCGTCAGGATAACGACCCTGCGCAAAAATTGCAGTGTCATCAGCATAGAGTGCGTAAGTCACTCCAGGTGGGGTTTTGGGAATGTCGTGCAGGTAGATGTTGTATAACATGGGGGATAGCAGGGATCCTTGTGGGACTCCTGCTAGGATTGGTCTGGGGCGGGAACGGCATCCTTTGTGTTTTACGACGAAGGAGCGGTCCCGGAGGTATGAACGGAGGATGTGTATGATTGGTAGGGATATGTTGGTCGTCAGGAGTTTGAAGAGGAGCCCTTCATGCCAGACGCGGTCAAAAGCTTTGGCCACGTCCAGGAATAGGGCGGCGGTGGAGAGGTGGCGATTGAAACCTTCTGTAATCAGGTTCACGATCCTGTGAAGCTGATTGGTGGTTGAATGGCCTTCACGAAAGCCAAACTGCTCGTTCTGCAGTATCTGTTTCTCTTCGACTTCTTCGGAGAGTCTTGTCAGTATGACCTTCTCCAGGATTTTCCCCATCGAGGGCAACAGGCTAATGGGCCGGTAGTTCTGTGGGAACGCCGGGTCCTGCGTCTTTTTTCGTATCAGTATTATCTCCGCCTTTCTCCAGGTTTCTGGGAAGTGGCGAAGTCTTAGAGCCGCATTGATTATGCACACCAGGTGCATAATACCCTTCTGCGGCATCGTCTTCAGAGCGGTATTGGTTATTCTGTCGTGTCCAGGTGCCTTTTTCCTCGCCAAGCCTTTGATGATGGCCGCCACCTCCTCCGGTGTGGTCGGCCTGATCACCTCTTCGCTTGGGAAGTCCAGCGTTTCCTCCACGGCTTGTTCCACGTGCTCCACGTGGTCCAGGTCTATGTCATGGTAGGAGGGAGTCATCGAGTCCTCCAGGTGGTCTGCAAACGCTTCCGCTTTGCCCTGGTCATCATACACGACACCGTTTGTTCCGTGGATGGGAGGAACAGATGGTGTGTGTTTTCTGTCTAGCGCTTTCTTCACCTGCCACATGGACGGTGAGTCATCAAGCGCTTCTAGTCTGGCTCTCCATCGCTCGTTTCGGTACTCCATCAGCTTATATCTGATGTCGACCGACATGCGATTTGCCGTTCTGCGAGATGCTGGATCTCCTGTTCTCGCAAATCGTCTCCTCATGGCATTCTTCTGACGTATCATGTCAAGTATGTCGCCAGGAAGGGCATCTGGATGGCGAATCCTTTTCGCCGGGTTTTCGGCATAACGCACTGCGTTCTGTATAGACCTGGTTAAGCTTTGCACGGCTTCTTCCAGGGCTTCGATTGTGTGGATCTGCTGCACAGATGGGAGATCCGTCTTCAGTTTTTCAGAGAATGCTGGCCATGAGACTGTGACAGTCGCGGCCTCTGTCCTCACTTCTTCCTCATCACCTAACTCGATGAGGATTGGATTATGGTCCGAATCTAGTTCGTGTAGGGAAGTGATGGAATATTGAAATTGGATGTCTTTGGCAACCAATATGTCCAAAACGTCAGGTCTGCAAGCGGTACCGAAGTGAGTCGGTTCCGCTGGCCCGTCCACGATTATGTCAGAATCCTGCATGAGTCCGTAAAGGCGGCCTCCTGCAGGATTCTGTGTACGCGAGTGCCAAGCTGTGTGCTTGGCATTGAAATCACCGGCGATGAGTGTAGGTGTACCAGTGTCGAGCATCGTGTATAAGTCACGTGTGTTCATGACGTGCTGTGGTGGTTTGTACAGCGAAATAATGTTCAGCGGACCTGACGCGGTGTACACTTTGATCCAGTGGTTTCAAAACTATTGGATTCAAGAGTGGGAATTTGATCATGAGGGATTGTTCTTCGAACTAGGACCGCCGTTCCTCCACCTCTGCGGTTCCTATCGTTCCTGTAACAAGTAAAGTTAGGTATTTCGAACCTGTGTCCTGGATTCAGTCGAGTTTCCTGGAGGAGGATGACGTCGACCGAATATCTTCTTGCAAACTCTTCCACCAGAGGTTGCTTGTCCACAGCGGAAGCAGCATTCCATGCTGCGATCTTGAGCGACTTGGGGCGATTTACTCTTCTCTCCATTGACCATTGAAGAGGGAGCAAATTTCCTGCGTGAAGCCGAGGACGATGTGGAGGGCATCCTCGTTGCTTCTGGCTTGGGACAGGCTGGATCCTATCCTGAAAACTAGAGATAAAAGTCCACTGATGTTGTCCATCGTGAACGCATTAAATTGACCAGCCGCAGGCTTGGGATTAGCCTTTGGTGCTGATCGTGGTCTTGGTGCAGGTTTAGGTGCTGGGGTGGGTTTGGGCTTGCGGGGGGCGGGTGGTGGTGGAAGGGAAGTCTTGGGTTTGGGAGCTGGGGGGGGGAATTTGTGGTTTGGGAGCAGGTGGGGTGACCTTGGAGGGCCCAGGCTGGGATTGCCTTGGTTCCTCCACTTGCCTGCGTTTGTCCATGTTGGGCTTCTTGCGAAGACCTGGGAAGTTGGCTTCGTCCCTGCTTGGTGGAGGCGGGGGAGGAGCCGTCCTTGGTTGGGCTGGCTTGTTTGGTTTTATCTTCTCTGGGGCTCTTGGGCAGCCCCTGTAGCTTGCAACATGATTGCCGCCGCAGTTGCAGCATTTTGGGACGCCGCCTTTTTCCATTTGGCATTCCCGGGCTTGGTGGGCTTCCCCACATTTAACACATCGTGGTGACAGGTGGCATTGGCGCTGGCCGTGACCGTAACGCTGGCACCTGAAACACTGAACAATGTCGTTTCTTTGTCGAGGGGCCTCGACAGTGACACATAGGCCCAGTATTCGCTGGACCTGGTAGATTTGTCTTGATTGCGCAGTCTTGGGTAACTGCAGCATTATTAGGGGCATCGGTGTGCGGACCATCCTGCACATCCTGGAGATGTGCAGCATTCCTTTGAAGACGATGTCCTTTTGGACATGGTGGAGATTGTCCTCGGGAAGCCTGAAAGTGAAAAATTTGTATTTACCTTCAAGATGGTTGACCATCTTGCGGTAGTCAGCTGGAGTGGCTGGTTCCACTCGGATTCCACCAACGGTGTTCTTCGCTTTAGTGTAGCGAGCCTGGATTCGTTCAAATTGCCTGGAAACGGCAATCCACTGATCTTTGTCCTGGAGGACAATGGGGGGGACTTTCAGCCTGGCGGCGGAGGCATCCTCGACCACTTGGTTCGTGGTGTCCATAGGTTTGGTAGTAGCGGTGGCAGTTGCATATGATGTGCTTGGGACAAGCACATCATACCGGTTGGAGGTGGGGATGGGATCAGGGGACGGCGTGTTCGCATCTCTGCGAACCCGCTTTGATCCCCTGACGAGGATGAAGTCGCTTTCGTCTTCTTTTTCCTCCTGGATGGAGGAGAGAGGAGAGTGGGAGGAGATGGAGGACTGTGTGATGTCCTCATCCTCCATGGCAGAGCTGTCCTCGTCGCAGTTGCGGGCCGCCTCGGCCAGGCCAGCGCAGCTAGCTGCAATGGCCTGGTCGGCCTGCGAACCCACAAAATGCAACTTCGCTGGACGTAGGTAAGGGGCAGGAGAGGGGGGAGGTCCTTCCTGTACGCTGTCTTCACTCTTCTTTGTATCCTGCGATTGTTGTCCCAGCATCTTCGTGTCCATTTTCTTTTTTCTGAAGGGCGATTGGTCCTAGATACGGCCCTGTCCTCACTGGAAAATAACTATTAGTTATATGTCCGGGATACGATTGTACAGCGACACTGCTTAAAGCAATGCGCTGCACGCCGTACGAACGAAAAAGATCGCCTTAATACACTATTGTATATTAAGTCGTTCAGTCGTCAGTCCGGGAAAATTAAACGTCTCTCATCAATTGCTTTGAAACAAGCAGTTGTTTGCGAAGTTTGTAATATTTTGTGGAGCACAGTGAAAACACGTGTGATCGGCACAAAGGTAGTCTTGCGACTTATGTCTGCAACAGCTTAATGCGCTAACTGCCTGATAACAATGAAACTTCGTATTTATACTAATCATGAGTCGCTGCACAGGCCACGCCCCCAATGCGCCTACTCACCCCTCTACAACCCGCTCATTCCACGAATATAAAAACGCTCCCTTGTATATAACAAACTAGCGAACGTCAATGTCACAAAAGCAATTAAAATCAACAAAATTCTATCGTTCTTAAAGAATATTTTTTCATGCAAGGATATCTATATAGAAATATCGACGCTTCTCCTTTGCATTCCTACGTACGTTAATGTTAATTATTACGATCGAAATCAAGTGTAGTGGCACGAATTTAACCAAAATTTGATACATGTTGTCAGATTCGATCATTAATAGATATCCGTTAATTACTGCTATAATCAATATTATTTATTTTATTTTGCTGT
Organism: Dermolepida albohirtum; assembly: GCA_031893035.1. NCBI lineage: Eukaryota > Metazoa > Arthropoda > Insecta > Coleoptera > Scarabaeidae > Dermolepida > Dermolepida albohirtum. The sequence goes on from JAVIWB010006686.1 coordinate 37,023, forward strand.
ATATATATACATACATAAAATTAAATATTATTTACGATGTTATCATTTTTTGATCGCGTTTAATTACACATTCAAGCTGGTGAGTGTTTGGACTATTTACCGGTTAATTTACGACTGATAATCGTTTGTAAAGGATAATTATAAAATATATTTTGGATATAACTTACTGTATGTGCAAAAAAAAGCATGTCGAAAAACAAAGTATTAATTATGTAGTTCTAATGGTACAAAAAGATTAAATTTATAATAGTTAATACCTAGTAGATGTTGGTTAAGTAGTTCCTTTTAAAGAGCAAATCGCCTAGATTAATAATGATAAGAATTTAGGCTTTTCCTCAATAAATTTTATTATTGAGCTCAACGTTGACTTATCGCTGGCAGTGTTTGATTGATATGTACCGGTTCTAATGTAAACTAGTATCACTAATTATCTCTTTATAATGGTATATTATATGTAACGTTAACAAATACATTTTCTTTAAAGACTTAATAGTATGTATGTACATAATATTGTATATATACTGATTGATTAACCCGAGATGGTATTTCCTTAGATCACTTTCATTTGATGGGAAATGTTACAGGTCTATTTTACTTCCTTGACAAATTAAATTAAAGTTAAAACTAATTTTGATGGAGCCTGTGGTTGATTAACTTAATCACTGAAGGTTGATATATAACCTCTTTCCACATTAATTTTCGTGAAAGCCAAAACGCACACTGGCTTTCAACGGTACAGATCGTGTGCGGAATTTGTTTTCGTACGGGTATTTTTGCCGTAGTTTTCCAGGTGCGACACTGTTTAATTATCTGCTGATGATGACAACTTAGTTATCGAAATACATACACAGAACACGAAAATGAATGTGGAAAGGGGTTATATCAACCTTCAGTGATTAAAGTTAAAGCATTTAATTTACAGATTAAAGCTTTATATTGGAAAACTTTAATCTTTTAATTAAGTCAATATATCGACTGAACGCGTACATCACAATTTATACGTTGAATAAAATGAATACAAATGCCAAGCAATAATTTTGAAATTGTTTAACAAGAAGTCAGTGAATTTTTGCCAAGATATGTTACGGTTGATAATACCTGACTTTCTCACTAGTTTCCCTAATACAAAGTGCAATTTCGTCAGTGGACACAAAATGACAGCACTTTCGCAAAGAATGTCAAGATATTTCCATTAGTGAATAAGATAATGGATATGATTTTTTTTGGTATTGGCAGAAGATAATTTTCATAGACTGACTTGCAAAGTACTAAACTTGGACACATTCTTTTATGCCGTTTTACTGAACAGAATTAATTCTATTTCTAAAGAATGATCTATACTATATAAGTATGTACTACTAAGTTCTCGCACGTCACCACAACGTGTTTTTTACAATAACCAAGTCGAACGTGGAAAGTTCCATGAACTGAAATTTTAAGTTTTTTTGTCCCACCCTTCGTCCGAACTAATTCCAGACTTCCATTTATTTCTCAAATTCAAACTTTTCCTTGCCGGAAAGATGCTTTGATCAGAAGATTTTATTGCAGTAACGAAGGATTTTGAAAATGATCGCTTCGAAAATGATGGAACTTCAGCATCGTTGATCCAAGTGCGATGAATTTTAAAAATAGTGACTGTGCGGTAAACAAAAAACTCAAAATCATGTGATTTTTAGCATCTCTTTGAAATGTGAGTAACTTTTAAAGAAAAGAGAAGAATATTGTTGTCAAATTATTTTTTTATTTTCATTTTTTGGAGCATTATTCTTGTTGAATTACCTTCCAAAAGGCTAAATCATTATCTACTAAAGCAAAAAATTAATGAAGAGCATCCTGGTTTAACCAAAAAAAATCATTTCCACCAAGAAATACGCGACCCCCACACAAGTGTTATTGCTGAATGAAAAGTACCAAATTAGGATTCGATTTTGTTATCGTACCTGCCTATGTGCCAGATTTAGCACCGTTGGATTACCAACTTTTTCACGCCTAAAAAAATATTCATTAAAGCTACTGTGGATGTTCATTTGAACGAATGTGTTCTAAATTTTAACAAGGCCTAGAAATTTTGGTGCATCGCTAGTTGAAATGCTTTTCTTATTTTTATTCCCGAACTTCTCAACTCATTTTCGTAAAACTTACTAAATAGTTATTAGAGAGAGAATATTTTGATAAAAACTATTGTTACCATTAATTGAGTGCTTTCATTTAAGAGCCCTAGAAGATTAGTTTGTGTGGGTCCAAGCATTTGATATTTTAATTTTTTTGTTTAACTTTTAAAGAAAGCCAAAAATATTACTCCATAACTTTTGATAGTCAACAATTCATCACTATGATTTGCTAGAAATATATACAAAAGTTGAAATCTTCTTTGGCATTTTTCTTATAATGTAAGACATCGTTGATAATATGACAATTGCGACAGATCGAAAAAATCACTTATGACTAATATTAATAGTTGACATATTTCTTAATTAAATCAATCCATTTTTTTCCTGTAATTACAAACAATCTTGGAATATTGTTTTTTGTTTTTACGGTTCCATAGGAATTCCATCTTTAGCAGTTACGAAGATGTAGACTGAAAATTTCAGCATTTTTCAATTTTATTTAAATACCTCAAATAACAAATCTGAAAATGCTTTCAAACACGCATTTCTGAGCAGCTTCGCTAGTTTAACTGATCCTGTATCTTCAATACTAAGAAAATTATTAACCAGGCGTACCGGAAAGTCATTACCGGTTTTTTTCGTAAAAATACTACATAATTTTCAAGAAAATGGAAAAATTTATTTACTCAAAATATTGGCCATTTGGTTCTAAACATCTTGCCAATCTTTTGCTATCCCTAAAAAACTATTTGTCCTTTCAGCAAAACCATTCATCGAGCCATTTTCTAACTTCTTCGAAAATGGCGAAATGCTGCTTTGCAAGCGCGTGTCGCATTGATGCGAAAAGGTGATAGTCGTACGGGGCAAGGTCTAGAGAGTACGACGGGTGCGATGTCCCATCCAAGTGCTTTCAACGTTTCCTTGATCAGTTTTGCTGTATGAGACCGCGCGTTATCGTGTTGTAAAATCCCTTTACCGCGTCTTCGGGCCCTTTCCAGACGTTCTTCTATGAACGCATGGTTCAAATTGATAATTTGTTGTCGGTAACGGTCAGTGTTAACTGTTTCACCAGGTTTCAACAGCCACTGTGGTCCTACCATATACAAAACATTGTCATGCGACCAAAACGATTTGGCCTTGGAATCGATGGGCCGGCTTCGCCAGGTGATAATCATGATTTTTTGCGCTTAGGATTTTCGAAATAAATCCATTTTTCATCACCTATCATTATTCGATGCAGAAATGACTTATGATCATACTTTCGAAGCAGCATTTTACAGACAATTTTTCGATTTTCCGTTCGCCTGTCATTCAATTGATGTGGCACCCATTTTTCCATCTTTCGGATTTTTCCCATTGCTCGTAATCGATCGCTAATCGTTTCTTGGGCCACATTTAACGCTTCTGCAAATTGTTTTTGAGTTTGTGTTGGGTCTTCATCTAATAACTCCTGCACTTTCGCATCTTCAAACTTTTTCAGTCTATCAGAACCTTCTTTGTCTTGCATATCGAAATCACCACTTTTGAATTATTGAAACCACGCCTCACCATAAGTTTCTACCAGCAAACGATGACTTTCATAGGCTTTTTCCTTTTGATTAAATAAGAAATGTAATGCGGACCGCAAATGGACTTTTTCAGGCACGAAACTCGACATTTTCAAAGATGTATAAATCTATGATTGTCTTACTTTCGCAAAATATAACATGTATGGCTTGATGTCAGTAGAATAAAGTGACATATGTGTCAAATCATAGCATCGCGTACTTAAGCTTAGCGATATGTGTTAGAAAAACCGGTAATGACTTTCCGGTATACGTAGTATATACGAAGATATCAGATAGACACCCAGTATATTTAATTTGAATAATTTAAGGATGTTAAGCCTATTACTATATCTTCATACGCAACTTTATTTAGCATTATTTATTAATTTGTTCGTACGTTCGTTATCAATAATTGTTTCACAGTAACACTGACTTATCGGTATTTGTATTGTGAACAACAGTTAGTGAGTGTAATACAGTTGCTGTGGTGAGTAATTATTTAAACCAAAAAAAATTATGAGCGCGCTAGAAGACAACGGTAAAAGGAAGTGTATTGCTCTCGGTCTCTTTTTATTATATTCTGTTCCACTATTAGAAATTTGTTGTTATTTTAACTGTACAGGCGCGTATAATTCTGTTATTGTTAAACACCATGCTCCAATTATTGTGGTAGATGGTATAATTAATTGTACAACAGCTGGACCAACTACAAAAGTTTTTTATACAAAGTATTAGAGAAAAACCCGGATGACCATAAAAATAATCCGAAAAAGTCTGACGGAAGAGTATACAATACATAAATAAATGCAAAATAAAAGAGAATAAAAATAGTAAATAAAAAAAAATTAAATTCCATACTTTAACAAGAAATACATAAGCAAAAGAAATATTGTATTAAATTTCAAAATTAAGTAATGATATAATATATTGCATTTCCGGCAATATAAGTCAATTTTTAATGACAAGCTTTATTTGTTTTATGTATACAACACTATGTATATCGAAATTGTAACACTTAGAGGAATTATTATAGTTTTATTTTGGTAATATATAGAGACATTACTAAGTACTAAATAATAAAAGTTTGAGAGAAAAAGCTTCTTATCTTTTTACCAATGCCTTGTCTCTTCAACATACTCACTGGTGCACGTTGCGTGGACATTAATAATTGATTAATGTCTTGGTGTGTCATCCCAGACTACTTATATTCATGCAACAGATGTGGCTACCGATAAATTAGACAAATGCCGGTATATGTGCGTATTTTGCATCATTATTGACACATCGGCAAACTTTGGTGGTTTAAACTTTATACTTTTCCCGAAACTATTCAAACATGTGAATTTGGTTGTTGTTGTTGTTGGTGTTTATTTTGTTTTTAGTAAAAAACTTCAATAAAAGAAATTATTATACTTAGTTTTGAAATTGGATCAAAAGTCAAACTAGTTATCATAGCTGATTTATCAATTTTTAAAATAATAATACAGAATTTGGATTAAGATATTATTACAGTTAACAATCAATTAATATGATTCAAATGTTAGTAAAACTTTTCAAACTATTTACATAATATAATATATATATATATATATATATATATATATATATATATATATATATATATATATTTATATATAACTATATATATATATATACTTAAAAGTTTTATGGCAACAAATATGTTATTCACAAGAGAATAAAGAGAAGGATTCGAATTTGATTTACATTCATATATAAACCGCCATTGCACACACCAAGTTTTATCCATTGCCCTAGAGAGAGTTATTCATTGATTATTTTACATACATACATACGGTGTAAAAAATATATAATATACATAAAAAATATATATGAGCTAATTCATAAGCATTAAGATAAGTAACCTATGTACATATATACCAATATCAATATTACATTTTATTTATTATGAACTTAAATAAAGATATTTTGAATACACTAATTAAATTGTATCACTTTTCAACAATCCAATTTTTACAAGGTCATTTATTAAACTAAAATGTATAATTTTTAGTGTCATCTTTTTATAACATTTTAACGCAAGCCAACGTATGGCATAACTACACTGCTATCATGTTAACATTTGTTAATGTTAACATCATAGCATTTTGACGTGTTCTAACGTATTAACATTATCACTATCCCTTCATTTTTTCATAACAATATATATATATATATATATATATATATATATATATATAGTATATACGTACGACGGACAATTCTGATGCAGCTATATGGAAATTATTTAAAATCAATTAATATAAGTATATGGTTCAAGGAGAAGTAATGAATATGAGAGGGAATTATTGAATTTTCTAGTCATGCATTGGTATTTCCTATGCATTAAAATAGCAGTACCGTAGCTGTCGGCACTAAACGCAAATGTATAAAGTTCTGCCTGTTGCAGAATAATTTAACAATTTTTTAATTATCCATTTCTGTTGTAATATGGACCGAGTAAAACATCGTTCGTCAGAAAATAGAGCAATTACACTCGATCTACTCAATACAGGCAAAAGCTACAAGTTTATACAAAATACGCTGTCATGTTCTGCGAAAATGATTGTAAATGTTAAGAACTGGAGATAAGTGAAAAAAAATCGTGGTGGAAAAAGGAAAACTAGCCCTAGAAAAGACAGAAACATTATAACTTGTGCAAAGAAGGCATCGTTCATAAGTTCGATTGCAATTAAAAGTGACCTACACCCTTGTATAAGGACCTCTACTATTAGACGAAGATTGATTTAAGGACAGTTGCGTGCAAGAAGGCCTAAGAAGATACCATTATCTAACAAAAGGTAAGTACAAAGTAGATTGTCGTTTGTTCATGAAAACGTACAATGGGACGAAACAAAGTGGCGTACTGTACTGTGGTTCGATAAATCGAAAAGAGTTTTATTTAATTCCGGTGCATACCAACAACACCTACGAAGACCACCATTGACGGCATTTCAACTCCAGTACACCCAAAAGATGGTAAAATTCGGAGGCTCAAGCATCATGTTATGGGTGTGTTTCTCGTGGTGTGGCGTAAATCCTTTACACAAGATAAAAGGCATAATGAATGCTGATATCAATGTGAACATATTACAAACTGTACTTCTACTATATTCAGAGGCAGAAATGCCACTAAGATGGTTGTATATACAGGATAACGATCCGAAGCATGTTTCTCGTAAAGAGAAAACATGGTTTCGAGTCAATAAGGTTTGCGTTTTGGGTTGGCCGGCACAATCGCCAGATTTAAGCTCCATTGAAAAGAGTTGAAAAAGACTGTATCTATTGCTAAGCCGCAAAATATTGACGATCTGTAGAGAATATGCTAAGCCGAATGGCAATCAATTTCAGCAAAGACATGTAGGCAACTCATTGGCCTACAGGTGTCAAGAGGTGATAAACAATGAAGGTCAAGCAATAAAATATTAAGTGTTTCAATCTGATTAAGTAAGTAAAAATGTCTTTTGGTTAGTATTTTGGCATGACTACTATTTTATTGCACAATTATTTTGTTTGTCCTAGAATATAAATAGTTTTATTTTTCCATTGGTATTAAGCACTTACTTATTTATTGCTATAGTTATGTAACATGCTTGAATAAAGAGTTCAATAAACTTGAACATCTTTTATTTAACGTAAAAATTGATATTTCAGCAAATTTAAGACCACTTGCGTGCGCATGACTGTATATTGTTGTGTGATGAAACTTAGGAGAAATATTATTAATCACAAAAAAATGATAAGCATTTATAGAATGTTGTATATGAATAGTGAATATGGGAATTAAATTCTATATTGAATATATATAATATAATTAGTCATGTATCATACTAAGAATTAAATTAAACCTAAGTGCTTACTATTAATCATACTACCATAATAACTTTATTTAATAATATTTTCATAGATTTATATTCGCAATTTCTTAAACTAAAAACACTTAAATCACATATAAGTTAGGGATGCATTTTATACAAAGGGTACTAGGAAAGTTTTGCAATACAGCTTTGTTTATTTAATTTTTTCAAAGTAATTTCCTCTACACTCCATCCTCCGAAACCAATCTTTAAATCAGTTCTGCCAAGTTTCACTAGGGAGTAAAGCACACTCGTTGTCCCAAGTCCGCAGAAGGCCTTCATCACTGGAAAACCGCCTCCCTTTTAGCTTCATTTTCACATGTGGGAATAGTGCAAAGTCGCAGGGAGTAAAACCTGGACTGTAGGGAGGGTGCTCGAGAAGTTTCAATCTTGTCGTGGTCAAATATTCGGTGCAGGTTTAACGCGGTGAGCTGGAGCATTATCGTGATGGAGGAACCAGGTGTCTATTCTTGGCTTTGGCCGCAGCTTCTTCATAGATCCAATGACTTTAGGCAGGCACTGTTAAGTATACCACTTAGCTGTGACTGTTTTCTGTGTGTCCAAAACGACGTGTTTCACAATTCCACTCAATTTGAAAAATACAGCTATCATTTTCTTCTTTACAGATCGGGATCATTATCAAAGACCTAAACTTTGTTTTGAGCTTTGGTCGGCACATCGTAATAGTACAGTCAAGTCTCGTCACCTGTCACAATGTTGTTCATATACTGAGATTGTCCCTTATTAAACTTTTTTGGCATCTTCCGGCACCAAGTCACATGTCGCCAAGCATTTTCCTCACAGTAGTAACGTTTTCCTCCGTAACTGACGTTCGTGGCTTTCCCGGCCTCTCAACATCCTCTACAGTTAAATTTCCCCTTTGGAATTCTCTATACCACCTGAATATCGTTGTGCGATGTGGACAAACATCACCTAGTACAAGAGTCAGTTCTTCAAAGCACTGGTCTATGTTTAAACCACGCATGAAATTATAACGCAAAACTGCCTTTATTTCATTTTGTGACCACGATGCCATCGCAAGCACTTTACACTCTCATTGCTAATGAATAACTGAGCTCATCGACACGGCGCGGCGGCTACTATGCACCTATGAACATGTCTCAATATGCAGCAACAAGCAGCTACCTACGATTCATTGTTGCGTCATATTGCAAAACTTTCCTAGTACCCTTCGTATTTGTAATAGTTGTTGAAATAATTTATTGTATCCTTATGCATAGTAACAGAGAGAGACCATGAGCCTAAAAAATACATATTTAGTATCAATTCATACATATGAAAATACTATGATATTGTCACTAATAGAATGTTATCCTAAAATCTATCGACTGACTGGAATTAAGTATAATTGAATTGATTTTAAAAAGTAAATCAAGTTAATAATAGGTATAACTCAAATTAAACAAATAAAATACCAGTTAGAAGATTTTCCTAAACCAACATTTTCCATAAAAATGGAAATCCTATAATGAAATCTAGAATGGGTGTAATAGAGCATAATGCTCTATCATAAGATATTTAAGAATTTAAATTGAATTTTGATATGACAAAATTAAATTTTTAGATATTTTATTTGAGTGATTTAGGACACCAGCTTGGATTAATTAAAATACAGAGAATCTGAGCATCATATCCAATTTTATACACAAAAAGAAGTTAATATCCATTACTTTAATTTAGGCATTTCGGAATGATTCGTTTTTGTTATTTTTAATGTATTCAAGAAATTTATTTATATTTCATTTTTCTTTTCTCGATAAATATATAAGGAAAATATCGAAAATTAGCATAATTCCCAAATAAGTATTAAGTAACCCTGCTGAAAATGTCAAGAAAATTAAAGTATAAATTTATCAACAAACAACAAAAATATAAGTAGCCGCACCATTAGACAAACGTTAAACGACATCCAGCGTCACTAAGCGACAGACCAGCTCCAGAAAATGACGAGTAAGATCTCGTTGAAACGTGGAGAGAAGGTTTTTCTTAGGACATTACTCACAGGCGACTCAAAATCCAAGAAAATACATCTTAGTGCTTCATAGGAGGGTAATTTTGATGCCTCATTAAAGTGATGGACATATGTACATATTTGGAATTTCTCCTACTTCTTTAAGTTCAGACAATTGAAGAATTCTCCATCTCAATTATAGAATTACATTTCTTAAAGATAGATGACGAGATGATAGCATGTTGAAAGATCATTTCCGAAGTAAGTTTGTTTAATTATAATAAGATAGTGAATGAGGTATCTTGTTCTTTTCCTTTCTTCATTTGCTTCTTATTTTTTTAGTCCCCTTAATTAAGTATTACAAAAAAACAGCTTTCGTAGTTATGATTTTCTATAAAGATAACTTGATACCAAAACCTTTGTTTCTCATTCAATCGTCTCCATTAGTTGTAATTTCATTTATTTACATATTAATAAGTATCAGCGTAATACCACGTAATCGTAACATTACAATTACATACTTGGTATTTTTACGAATGTTATCCAGACAATCTCTGTTTTTCATTGCAAGTTATGTATATAGAATAGGGAAATAAATAAATGCAACAGTGGACGATAACTACCATATGTCTTTGGTCGGCTTTATTTTTCTCATCTAGGGAGTGAAATTAATTTTTTGTAATTATTTTGTATATTTTATTGTATATTTCTATTCTTTTAATCGTCAAACGATTACGGCCACTATAAAGTATAAATTAAATGTAAGTAAGAAATAATGCATAATTGATAACTTGCTGCGCTCCGTCCAAGATTGCATCCTGTGCTTCGTGCAATAAGAAAAAAAGCAATTAAAATACAGGAATCACACTTGAATGCGATTAATTGACTATATACCATGTTGCGTTCTTAATTATGTATACATATATACACCTAGTTCATCGATTAATGCAATTAGATAAGATGTAACGTAACAGAATGCAGAGCTACACGTCTATGCAATTAAATACAAACAAATCTTGTAGTTCGTTTGCATCCAGCTTTCTTAATATTTATGTTTAAATTTCAAAATTTCCAAGAAACTTTGAAAAAATTATTTTTCACTAAGAACACTATTAAAATAAAAACTTCATAGAACACGATTTTTGCGGACAAATTAAAGTTTAGAAAACGAATCGTTTACTCCCACAAATATTTCTATAAACTAATTTCAATCTTTTTAAACAAGGAAACGATTACATAGACTTATGAGGCACATTTGCACATGCGTTGAAGCGAACGTTGCTGAAGTGTATAAAAGCGCAACAAGCTTATCGGTTAGTATTCAAGAGTGCAGCTCTGTGATTAGTGATGAATTTTTGCAATTTTGAGTGTTCTCCTAAATAGAAAGGCATCACGATCTGTCCAAGATCTTAGAAGGCGATAGTACTATTAGAATGTAGAAGATACAACGAAGTGTTAATTTCAGGTAGAACGCAACGCAGATTCTAACTGAGTTGCTACTACTGCTGAAAGGTTGCTATCAACGCAAACAATAAGAAATCGTGCACATCTTGGTTTTCATCGGTACGGATTGTACAATTTTTTCGCCGTGTTTTACCAGGTGCGACACTTTGAAATTATCTGCTGATGATGACAACTTAGTTGTCGAAATGTGTATACAGAATTTTTACAAATAGTTAATTGTGGAAAAGGGGTTATATATCAACCTTATTGATCAAGTCAATCAACCACAGGCTCCATCAAATTTCAACTAAGAAATCGTTTGTATACGTTTAGTTTGTATGCTCAAAGATTGTTTATTTGCTTTTGTCCTATTGCAGCTAAATAATAGGAGTATTTTGATTTGGCGTAAACTTGGCCTCAATATGAGTATATTGTCATAATGGTATGGGCCAGGATAAGTACTGCAGGGCACATCGATCTTTATCTTACAGAAGACTGAGAGAAATTCATTTTTGCGGCACACAATGCTCATAGTTATACTCGTAATATCGTGAACAATTAGATTAATGAAATTAGCATAGCTTGCCAATTTCTCAGATAGTAATTTAATAGAATATGCTCGGGACGTCTTAGGGAATGTTCTTGCTGCATGAAATATGCCACCAAGAACTCTTCAAACATAGCGAATTACTGAGAATGATTAAGATACGATTCATTAATAAAAATTATTGTGTAAAGGCGTTATATTAACCTTAATTGATTAATTATAAATACTTGCTTCACAATAAATATTTGTCGTGTCATACTATAAAGTCTCATAACGTACGGGCCCAGTTTAGGATCCGATGAGTGAAGCCATGATTTATGATACAAGTTCTTCGTTATTTTTTCTAATTTGCATCTTGTAACTATAATCTTTTCTAGATAAATAATAGTAAATTTAAAATTTGGAAATTTTTGTGGTAGTTGGCATTACACGATGATATTTGTTAATTTATAACTTGAACTTTTTAGTTTCCTATTAAAAATTTTGGTACCCTTCAGTATTGAGGAACAATTATCGATAGTGCTTTCCCTCTTACGGTAAAGAAAAGTTGGTAGCAAAGCCATGTAACACTACATATTTTCGCTCTCGTGATCGCAACAAATCGAAAAGACCTACAAATCTATTTGGGCCCTTACCAAAAGGATAGAATCGCATATTTTAATAGCGTTGTTATAACAGCAAAGTTATAAACAAGTTTTTATACTACTAGTCCTTAAAAATCCCTCGTATTTTGCATATTTATTTATAATTTCATATTGTTTCTTCCTTCAATATTTGATATTGGTCGAATGTAAAAAAGAAAGCGTCTTTATTGTATAAATATTGAAGATTATATAAAATATAAATTAAAAGGTAGGTGTTCTTTTTATTACGAGTTTTAAAGCTAAAGAAAAAGAATAAATCATAATATCAATTAATCTTATCAGTTAACTTTTGTTACTCCATGTTTATTTTACATGTATACATTTCAAATTTTAATCACTAAATTATATCAATTTAATATCATCTTCATATACGAATTATTAATTCTAGCATTTGCTATTTCGTTACTTCGTAGATTTTAATAATGAGAAGCAATAATCTCACTTTGCTATGGCTCATAATAAATGTCTTCTTTTTAGTGTAAAAATCTGAGTGATTTTGAGAAACTTGTTAACGCACGTTCTTAAAGGTATTTTTTTACGTATTTACTCATAAATCCAATCTTTTTATGCGCGTTTCTTGCTCCCCCTCGCATCGATGAAATATGTGCAAAGAGGAAGCAGTTTTGCTAAGTTTATTTGATTTGAATTTTCTAGGCATGTATTGTTAATGTACTATCAGTCACAAAAGTGTTCGTACACCCATGAATGTTGAATATCATCAAATGTGAACATCCGGCTATGATAAAGCGCATTTACTTTTATTTAACAACGTTAAAAGACTCTAAAAACCTCTAATAACCATATGAAAACTACTATTATTAACAACTACAAAAAAAATGTTCTTTCATTGTAAATTGTAAACCATATATTTAGAACGAATTCAGCAAATCCTGTTCATTGTATCACGTATTGATGAAAAGTAAGCATTTGATGCTTTTTCAAAGGTGAGTTGTAAAAGTAAATATATGTCTGGTGAAACGAAGGGGTGCTCAAAAATAACCGAAATTTCTCTATAAAAACCTGTATTTCGTTTTGTTTTTTACAAAACAATGTTAACACCTTCAATATACTCTCCATCTAACTTTATACACTTGCTCGTTGATTCCATTGTTGGAAACATTGTTCGAATTCGTTTTTTTGTATGGCTGCGAGCTGCTGTGCCGTTTTTTTCGCCTCTTCCACCTCGTTAAAACAATATGCTTTCATGTCCCTCTCCTTCGCGGAAACAAAAAAAAGTTGCATGGAGCAAGTTTAGATGAATATGGTGGAATGGCGCAAACTAATGATGCTGTGTGAGCAAGTGCATGATCAAGACACAATCTTATTACGTAAAAGAACCGACTGCACCGAACGCAGAACAAGTTGCGTAATTTGCATCTGACGGCAGGAGTGCATTCTAGGCAGCCTCAACTACACCGCTGCCATTCCGGTTATTTTTAGGTACCCCCGCGTACATGCGAGTTAACAACACTATACAAAGAAAAAAACTCTTAGGCCAAGTAGCCAAATTTATTGAAAAACCGTGTTCTGCAGTGCAAATTGTAAAAAAATTTTCGAAATATTCCGAATCGTTGAAATTGAATCGAGAAATAGATTATAAATGAGCGCGATCAGAGGACTGTTACAAATGCAATGATTTAAAATTCATGGACCAGTGCAGTTGGAATTTGATATTAGAAAGAAAGTACATTAAAAAATATAAAAAGAATTTCATGAAGAACTGGTTATAGCGGAAGAGTATCACATAAAACACCTTCTATTAAGCGTCGTTAAGAGTTACATATTGTAAAGCATAAAGCATATTAGGTTTTAATGTCGCTAATGAAAAATTTTTTACGCGGCACTCTTCCGTTATATCCGGTTTTTCTTATAATTCTATCGATGTTTTCTTAATCTTTTTTCTTTTCAGTATCAAATTCTATTTGTACGGTTATTTTCAGTGTATTTATCCATGAATTTTAACTAATTGCACTTGTAACAGTTCTCTGATCGTGCTCATTTAGAATCTTTGGACGCCTATTTCTCGGTACAATTTCAACAGTTTAGGATATTTTGTAAATATATTTTTTTCAATCTGCATTGCAAAACACGCACTTTCGATAAATTCGACTATTTAGTCTAAGGGTTTTCTTTCTTTGTGTAGTGTTATTAACTCGTATATAATAACAGACAGTTGTTTAATTTTACAACTAATACTTGTAAAAGTATCGAATGCCTGTTTCTCACAAATACGATACTAAAAAGAGGATTTGCCGAATTCATTCCAAATTTATGATTTATAATAGAGATATAGCGTAAAAATGAAGTGTACGGAAACTTTTGCGACATTCGTTAAAATATTTAGCAAATTCTTTTGTATCATAGTTGCAAATAATAACAATTTTCATATTGTTATTAAAAATTTTTTAACGTTTTTAAATAGAAGTGAAGATGCTTTATCGTAGCCGCATCTTCACATTTGATAGTATTCAACATTCACGAGGTGTACGAACACTTTTGTGACTGACTGTACATATCGTGTTTATAACTATATACATATAATTATAGATTAGTTTTATTCATTTGCTAGTAGCTGTCGATTATAAGACGTGACAAATCCAGTAAACTTAAGAATACTGTCATAAAGCACAATAAAATTATAGGTTATATTTACGTGTCAATTTTTGTATTCTTTTAATTATTCAGCTCAGCTCTTTACCAATATTAGATAATAATAATAAAGAACACAACTAATGTGTTATTATAACGTTTCTGTAAATATTAGCGACTTAAACTGTAGATTACCGTACACAAACATAAGTTATAAAAACGTTGTTCATACAGCATTAGCATATCAATTAGTTGGTTCGTAATGCATGTCATAATTTTATCATGTACTTTCAGGTTTTAGAAGACATTTTGAAATTACAGTTACCCGTACGAACATACAGAATGTTAATTAAAATAATCTTGACTCTATCGTTAATAATTACTTATATATATTTCGTAAATAAATATAAATACAATATATGAGTGTACACATAATAGTATATGTGCATACACTACCGGTCATATTTATTTGCCCACCCTTAGTTTTAGCCAAAATTATTAAACTATCAAATGTGTACTGAAAATTTATTTATTGTACCAATACAATAGTGTAAAATAAACATAAAATATTTACATTTTTCTTATATAAAAACTTTATCATTAATTATTATTAAATTTTGCTCTCATCAATGTGTCCACCTTTATTTTTGATAATTGCGGCACATAACAGCGGTATCCTTTCAATTAATGTTTGCAGTGTATCTTCTGTAATTTGTGCCCAGACTTTTTGAAGTTGCTCCCACAGTACAGTGGTGGATGATAGAGCACGTTCTCGAACCTTCCGGTCCAATTCTTCCCAAAGAAGCTCTATTAGATTCAGATCAGGACTTTGAGCTGGCCATACCATTATAGAGATTTGCTCTTGCTCTTCTAGTTGACGCAAGTAATCGCCACACAATCTAGAAGTGTGTTTCGGATCGTTGTCCTGTTGAAATACAAAGTTTTCGCCAAGAATCCCTAGTCCTGAAGGAATAGCGTTATTTTCTAAAATTTCCTCGTAGCCTTCTTTTCTTAGGATTCCCTCAATTTTGACGAGATTGCCTACAGATCTTCCACCAAAACACTCTCAAATCATTACTGAATCTCCTCCATGTTTTACGGTAGGCGCAATACATTCTGGCAGTACTCTTTCTCCTGCGGATCTTTTTACGAATATTCGCCTTTTACTACCAAAAAGTTGACTGATCAATCGTCCAATTCTTATGTTCTTTAGCCCAATTTAGTCGTTTTATCTTGATTTGCTTTCGTAGTAGTGGTTTTCGCAGAGCAATTCTTCCGTATAAACCCGCTTGCCTTAACCTTCTCAGTACCGTGGACACACTGATTGGTTTAGCACGTGCTCTATTCATTTCAGCAGCAATTTCTGGTGCTGTTTTTCGTCTATCGCGTTTACTTATCCGTATTAGATGCCGGTCATCTGCAGATGTCGTCGCTTTGCGTCGTCCAGATCTTCTTTTGTTGGAAAATGTACCACTTTCTTCAAATTTTTTGACGTTATAATCAATGGTTCTGCGATTTAATCGTAATTCTTTTGCAATTTCGCGATTACTTTTATACTTCATAGCATGCACTTCAACAGATAATTCCTTCGTCTTCGGCGTTGCATTAAAATATTCACAATAACTCTCTATTTCACTGTTTTCGCAACAAAAGATAAACGATGACTGACATAAAATTTATTTTCCTTTTTGAATAACACATCCTAATATTGTAATTAGTTAGTACAATAACACAATATTGGTAATACCTTTCGGAAATGCAGGTAAAACTGTTAATACTGTAGGGATTAGCCTATATAATATTTATGGTATTTTTTCAATTTGTGACACCTTTACGATATATCATAAACAATTTAAGATTATAGATATAATTATAATACAGATTTTTCGAAAGATAATCCGTATTTCAGGAAACACATAAAATTGGGGTGGGCATGTAAATATGACCGGTAGTGTATATACAAATATGTATATTACACATAATAAGCGAGTAAAATGATTAACTACCATTTGAAATGAAACTATTGCCAGAGAGATACAAATGAAAAAATAAAAACAAAGATCCGCTTAAATAGAGAGTGAATAAGCATAGGAAAATGTGAATTGTAGCATTTCCACGACTCTCCGTTCTGATTAAGAATAGCACCTTTTTTGTCCGAGATCGCGGTGACAAGTCTCGTAAAGCAAAAGTTTCTAATTAATTGGCCGCATTAACGGAATTGTATGAATCGATTAGAAAGATCGATCGCGAGAGAGCAGCAGTATGTATGTATGTATATAATAATATCTAAGAAGATATTAGGAATTTAGAAAATGAACTCGCACAATTAATGCTTTATCTTCAAACTCGGATAAATGTTATTATATGCAGTTAAGTGGCTTGAAATACTTTCATTACTGTGTATATATGGTATACAGAATAATTTAAACTATTAACAATCAAAACGAGAAATACATTGCAATAGAGCTGGACAATTAACATTCTATTAAACTAAGTAATAGAAAATATGTAGGTTCATTTGTAAAGTCACTTTACGTTTTTGGCAGAGTTTAAGGACGTGTTACTGCAGCAATTTCAACTTAAAAATGTCTAATGAATACATATATGCTCAAAACTCTATCGTAACTGAGTTACAAGCATTTTAAGTTTTAGCATTTTAGCGTTTTAGATAACCCAGTCTACAATATCGGAATGAACATTAAAACCACGGGTGTACGAAGAAAATATTTATAGTCGACTGCCTGCACAAAAAAAATTACAGTTATATTACTGGTTATTTTACGCCAGGAAGGAAACTGTAACAGTACACCAATAATACGTAAAATCAGCAAAATACATTTCCATATATGTATCTTTCCAGATGCAGTTATATTATGTAATAATAATAATAATAACAACAATAATAATAATAAATTCATGCCCTCACATCGAACCCAATAGCATAGCATCAATTATAGGAGTCTTTGGAAAACCACGAAAAATCAGTAACTTACCACTGAGCTATCACCCGGCTTGATTTTGAACTGTTTACAGTTAATTACAGTAAATTGCTAGAAAGCAGATATGTTGTAAAATTGCAAGTTTTATGTTTTCTTTTTAAAAGTATTCTAGATGGAAACTAAAAATGTTTCTTCTGTAATAAAAATAAGATGTGTTTTTACATATATTCACAGTTAGGTTGCTACTGTAAGTTACGTTGAAGTAACTAATTTTACAATTTTTTTGTGTGCGAAAAAAGCAACTTTGACAGAAAAAAAAAGAAACCTGCCTTCTTTTTTTTCTGTCTATAGTAGGCGAAACAACATAAGGACTTCACGGTTGATGGCTGGAAAAGAGTATGCATTATTAATTTCACTTAAATACTTAAAATTTTACACATTTGGAATTTAACCGAAAATATCTGTTTTAATGATCCTATTGAATGATGAATCGCGGTTAGAAGCGAGAAAAGGACGGGCTTGTTTCATGGGGAGAAGGTCGTCTGAACCTTTTCATAAAACTGCCCAGCTGTAATGATTTGGTTCTGCATTTCAGGAAAGGGGCTTGGACCTGTTTATATCGTTACTGGGGAACGAATTACTAGGTTCATTATAAAGTAATGATGGCCTCAGTTTTGAATCTACTTATTGATTGATGGAGATATTGTTTACACATTTATGCACGATGTAGCTCCATGTGACAGGGAAATATCTGTCCAAACTTTATTTTTCGAAAGGAATTTGAAGGCTAAATAATTCTCAAGATCTAAACTCCACTGAAAACGTCAAGTAACCTAAAACGGATTGTTTATTTGTTTCGAAATCCAACATTAAACATGTTAAGACAAAATTGGGTAATAACTGGAGAAATAATCCAGATTTGCAAGAAGTGGCAGTATCATGTAACCGAAGTACGCCGACAAGAATTGTTGCTGTAGTTGAGGCGAGGATTAACCAAGTATTATTAAAACTCTTGCATATAGTATATAGGGGGGGATATTGCTTACCCGAAAAGTTGTTATTTTGTTTAATTCATTATAAAAATTAGACTGCGCAGTATGACATACTGTATTTTCTAGTGACAAATATCCTGTTTAAGAAAATGTGCATCTTGCATTTCTGTAAAGCTATTATATTAATTCGATCAACACACGAGTAAAAATATTTCCTTTTGCGAATTAGAATCAAGGTTTATTATGTATATTAAATTGTATTTAATTTTTATATATTAACAAACAAATAACATCTTACAACGTCACATTCTAATTCTAATAATTTTATTTAATATTATATGTCCCAAACCTTTCCAGAAATGAAACATATAAATTATATAGGCTGACTTATAGGAGATAACGGTTAGATTTAAATTTAACAAAGTTGCTAAATATTATACTTGTTATGGACCCGAAGAGAGTACCTATTTAAGACTTTTATTTGGTGTTGGCGAAAACTAAATACACATTATTGAGCCCACTATTGGTCGTCAATCTAATAGTGTACTCTAAATTCATTTCGTTTAAGACATCATCAACTTTCTGACTTTTTATGAGCACCACATTAGATTCTAACACCATTACAAAGTTATATTTTTTCTGATTTTCTCCGTGTCTAAAATGTTGACGAAATCTAAATATTGTGCTTGTTATGAACTCGAAGCGAAAAGGCGTTCCTTTTAAAAATGAAAAAGGGTCATTTTCTTCTTTTGTTTCTAGTACCTTTATTTGGCCTTGCAAAGAAAAACTAAATACAGGTTCTATAGCCTACTTTTGGACTCCTATTTAACGGTGTACTTGAAAGTTTCGTTTCTTTTGGGGACATTATCAATTTTCTTGCTTCTTATGAGCGCCATATTGGATTCTAACACCCTTAGAAAAAATATTTTTTTTAATATCGTCTATGCATAACATGTTAACGAATGTTTTTGAAATTAAGCGTTACTTCTTAAAGAATTCATTTTCAGATACGAAAGTGATCATAAAATTTCAAACGGTTAAATACTTCAATCATTATTTGTTAGTAACATAAACGCACACCAACGAAGAGATCATGATATGTTAAGTGTTTTTTGTTCATCAAATCGAAATACAACAATAAAAAGTACAAAATATTTACAAATACAACAGCTACACACATCGTATGTTTTTTCAGATTTTGACGGAAAGTTGATCGAAGATGAAGGCTAGGTAATGTTTTTGTTAACAGGAATTTGTCCCTATAAATATTATTGCTAATATATCTAGATAAAAAATAATCGAGAGGGCCTTAAGTCAGGAGATCTTACCAGTCAGTCAACAACTCCACCATTTCTAAACCAACGAGTTGTAAAATGTTGATATTTAAATTTCTTATTATTGTCGCGTTCTGAGCCAATACACCATTTTGTTGCCATCATAAATACCGAAGTTGGCTCAAAGAAATATTGTTATCTTAGAAGTTAGGTACGTATGCTCCAAGCAGAATTGGATATCTTTCTCCCATGTAATGTTTTTCTGTATAAAACTGGACCTATGAAACGATATCTCAAAATTGTGATTCCCTTGCTATATTTTGTATGGGATTCTGTAATGCTCCGCATTTTGTTATACATTCCAAAATTTGTAAATTTTGATTCATTTGACCAGATGATTTCGTTTAAAAAAATTCGTCGTCTTCTAACCCTCCCATTAACCATTTGCAATACTTCAGCTGTCTGAAATTATCACAAGATTATAAATTGCGACTAAGATGAATCTTATATAGGTTAAACTCATTTCAATGTAAAATTCCTCATACTTAACCATAGGTTAAATTTTATTCTGAAGACATTTCTCGTGTAGAGTAAATTATTATTTGTCTTAAAAACAGATAAAAGATTTGTATGTATAAACTTTTCATTTAAATAAATGAATAGAAAAAACTTTGTGTCTCGTTTCTTTTCGTTGATATATGTCATTTTCATATTACTAATGAATAACAATGGAAATATTTAAAATTCCACATTAACCGTGATTGTAAGTTTCTTTTTCGTATCTGAAAATGAATTCTTCGACAAATATTAGACATGGTGCTTATTAGAAATAAAAAAGTTGATGTTCTAAAAGAAACAAAATATCATATAAAAATTTTGAATACACAAATAGATAGAAGACTAAAAGAAGGCCAAATAATGTGTATTTAGTTTTGCTTTTAAAAGCCACATAAAGGTCCTAGGGCTAAAAGAAAGAAATGAACTTGTTTTGGTTTACAAAATATAACGAACGCTATTTACCAGATATCCATTTTTCCTTTGGGTTCATAACAGGCATAAAATTAAGCAACTATACCAAATCTAAAGCTGCAATCTCCAATTATTAGCGAGCTCTCCATGGCGCAGGTAGAAAATAAATCAGTTTGTATACCACGAGTTATACATCTCTGAACATAATGTATGCAGTTGGCCGGAAAGCGTCTATGGGTTTAACTGCAAATGACATTAAAGAGTTTTTTTAGAGATGCGATTTCGGTAGGGGGCCAAATTTAAATTAATTTAGTAACACAAATGATTATATTTGGCGAGGTGATGAAATGGAAGAAATAATGTGTTTTTTCGCAGCATTATGTTGTGTTATTGCCGCACCAACGGAAGTACAGGTCAGACTAAAAGAAAAATATCTGCTCTGTATGGAGAAAATACCGTAAACGGTAACTTCCTCAATAGTATGAATTTCATTTCTTTGGGACTTCTGCAAAACCACCTGGATCGGTCTTATATGAAGAAAACCCAAGACTTCTACGAGAGAGGAATCATGAAGTTACGATAAAGATGCAAAGCGGTCATTAATTGAAAAGATCCATTTGTCGTGATATGATTGCTCATTATGAATGTTCCTGTATTTCATTTGTAATGCAAATTTGAACGTACTCTACATTAACTTGTTTCTAGATTAAAATTGTCTCGTCTTCATTCTAAATGGTTATAAAATGCTTGAACAGCTAGGACAAAGAATTTAATTCATTACAGGTGGTGGGTATACATTTTTTTAAACTCTTCTACATTGTTTATTTGAACCTCAATAAAAGAAATAGATTTGGGATAAATCTAGTGACCGGCGTTTATTATAGAATTTTATAATCCCCGATAATTTATTTCTTTTCAAAAATAATTTGAATCATCGTTGAGACTATATAATGTACTTGAAATTATGTTAAAAAAATTTCTTATTGTAAACCTTTTATTTTTAATATCAGCTTTTAAATATTATATATAAGAAAGTAAGATTACCGACATTCTCTTACCTAACAATAACAAGATTATTTCATACACTATCACGTTACAACTATATTTAAATGTTTTTTTAAAAATATGAAACTATTATTACATTGAAACAAAAACTCGATACAGATTTTATTTAAATATCTGTCATAATAATCGAAAATTAGATTTGCAGACACTTCCGGAGAGAAAAACAATATTTTCTATAAAAATTTTGAAACACAACATTATTCAGCGTTTATATTTGATTTATTATCACTGATATGAAGGTATAAAAAAGGAGAACGGAGATCAAGATTAGGTAGATACATTGAATTAAATCAACTGTATAATAACATAAATTCCATTACATCCGTAGTATTTGCAACGGTCGTTATACCGTGTACACACACCAAAGAAAAAGAGGTTCTTTGAAGTTCTCGTCTTAAATTACATGCATCTAAGTTAAAATTCTATACTTTTACTCTAGGAGATTTTCTTGGAATAGAATAATTTTACGAAAGATTAAACAATTTCAGCTAATTGTAAGCTTCATCTGCGATATATTTCTTTGTATACAGGGTGTAAACGATATATCCTGAACGTACGTTAATAGATACGTAAGATAGTAATTCAAATCTAACAAAAATTTTTAAACTATCTAAATTTTAATTTTTGCGGAAATTTAGAATCACAAGCTTTTCAAATACGGTCCTCTATTCAGAATGAGTCTAACTAAATAAATAGAAATCACATGTTGTCAATTCAAGAATAGGCATTTATTTGTTCAAGTTCACAAAAAATTCTCTTTAATATCTAAAACGCGAAAGAGAATTGATTAATTATTAATTATTTACTAAAAATTACTAAATAATGTAGTGGAAGTTTTTAATTATTTATAAATGTATAATATCTTTTTTATGTGTTAGCTGTTTTGTTTTTTATAAGTAGCAAGCTATTGACCTTTGTAATATCACGAAATACATTACAAATATTATTTTCCAATACAATCGATATAACTATTTAACGAATTTCTATTGTAAAATTGTAATTGTATTGGTTTTAGTGGAAAATAATATTTATAATAATAAATTCACGCCGAGAAATGATAAATTACTTGGATACTTATTTTTGGATTTTCATTTACAACATCTAACACTTATTTCGCCGCATCTAGTATCCTATGTGATCTTTCACGGCCACACCCTTCATGACTTCGGTGCGATGTACCGCGATCTCTCAATCTGTGCACCTTTTGTAAGATTTAATTTCTTAAACACGTATACTAGCTCTAACATTTCCATCTGTTTCACCGTATAGTAAGGCGATATCTATCAACTCATGGTTTAAATAAGCAATATTTCACGGAAATTGATAACAGACTGACTTCTGGCTTACAGTATGCATCATCGCATCTACCACCACAAAGCTTCAATACGGATAGGGCTGCAGTTAAAAAGGAATACTATAGTTACCAGTCAGATCCGAGCCACGCATATTTTTTGATCTCGTTCGAGATACGGTTCTCATGCATTAGCTTTTTGCGCTTAATATTATTGCAGCTATTACTTATTAAAGCATTTCGGCGTATTTCGTTTACCGTAAATCCATAGATTTAGAATTATTATAATTTGTGAAGAATATTTTTTAATTTTAAATCTGATATTGAATGAAAAATTATCAAAAAATAAATAACTAGAAAAATAAAAAAAGGGGATTTCCCTCTCCGAAAAGTCGTTTCTAAAATTAAGTGTTTTATTACTTTAATAGTCGAAATACACAATACAAAAGAATAAAATTTATAGTTAGGACAAAACGACTAATATATTAAAAAAAGAAAAGAATACTTGAAAAAATATGTTAATAACTGAGTAAACATACTTTCAAATTTAAATTCCATTTTTATATGGTTCTGGTATCATATATTCCCACAAACATTTATATTATTGTACGAGATCCAAGTCCTGGATTAAATTGAAAAAAACCTACATTTGTTCAATCAAAAAACATAATCTTATGTACCTTTACCGGAACAAATGTTACTATATTGAAGTCCAAAGAATCCCATTCCTAAGATTACATGGTTATCTACTATTAACATTCACTTCTTCCTTCAAAATCCTGACAATCCTGGTTTTTCAAGATAGTTACAAATTTTCATCGTGGGAAACATCTGAATATGTGAAACCATCTCTTGTGAATGATACTTGAATAATAATACAATAAATTATATTCCAAATATATTTCATTCATTTAATGAATAGAGATATTAGAAAGAAAATATTCTTATTTTTAAAAAGAAAGATTTAATACTCTTTATTATCAAATTAAATAAGAAGCATTTGCTTAATTTATTATTTTGAAAATCTGTTAATACAATTAGCATATACATCCATTTATCCTAGAAGTCTAATTTTAAAAAATTATTAAAATAAAAAAAATTATAATCAAAGTTTACTTACCTTAAGGAGCAATATTAATCTTTTTATAGTTTTCTCATTGGTGTTAATATTAAAGTATTTATTATTAATATTCCTAATTAATGGTTATTTCTTGGTTGGTTTGACTATATAATACACTAACTAAAGTCATGCGGAGACGTTATTAATATAAATTTATACTTGGGCAACTTTTACGAGGATAGCCGTATATAATTCGGGAATAGCAAACAAAAAAAAATTTTATTATCGAAGATAGTTTGAAGCTTTTCAAAACATTCTCCTTGAAAATCAATGCACTTTTGCTTCGTTTAAACTAATTCGAAAAGCATTGCTGCCACTGTGAAGGCGGTATTTCCAAAATATGAGTTTTGAATGCCCAACTGCCTCTTCTGGCGTAGAACACCGTTGACCACGAAGTTTATTATGTACGTGTGGGAACAAATAGAAATCACAGGGTGCGAGATTAGGGCTGTACGGCGGATGGCTCATCAATTCAGTGTTTGGCCGGTCAAATATTCAATTGTTTGAACCGACCTGTGAGAGCTCGCATTGTCATGGTGAAGAATGAACTGTCGTTTTCGGTTTGTTTTCCTTATTTCTTCAAAAACTTTTGGTAAACAAATAGTTGTGTACCATTTGCAATTGACCGTACTACAACTCTCTAAAGACACGATTGCAACGTGACCGGTTTTTCCGAAAAAACAGGCGACCATTTGTTTTGATGTGCTTCGAGCGCGAACAACTTTTGTTGGTTTTTAGCTCATCTTGGAATACCCACACAGTCAACTGCTGTTTACTATCGGACTCATATTTATAGATCCAAGATTGATCACCTGTGACGACTTTATAAATGTTCTTTGAAGCACCGCCATTGTATTTTTTGTGCATTTCTCGGCACCAATCGACGCGAGTCCTTTTTTTGAGCGGTTGTCAAATTATGTGGTTCCCAACGTGAACATAGCTTCTTAACGGCTAAATGTTCATGTAGGATCTAATGCACGCTGGTGTTACTAATATTTAGAGATGCCTCGATCTCACGGTATGTCACATAACGGTCTTGCATTATTTAGACACTGCGCTAATGTTTCCCGACACAATAATATTTGTGGCACGACCTTCACGAAATTCGTCGTCCAAAGAACGCCGTTCGAGTTTGAATTCACTATACCAACGATATACTGTAGTTTTCGATGATGCTTCATCACCATATAAAGAAATCAGCTCGTCGATGCATTCTTCTTGAGATAATCCGCGTCGAAAAATATTTGCACGAAAATGTTAGCGAGTTAATTTCATTTTTTCGCTGACATAAAATTTTCAAGTTACTGTCAGCAATAGAAATAACGACCAGATAATAAAACTATCAAGGTAAATATATTGTCAAAAATAACAAACTTCGTTGCCAGTTCCCGAAATATAAACGGCTATCCTTGTATCACAGATTATATATGAAATAGAGAGTATATTTTTCTTTATTATAATTATAATGATATTGTTATTGTATAAAATATTCAGCAAATTATTTTTTTACTAATTCATTTTCGTTAATTTATTAAATTTATTAAAACCCTTATTGAAATTTTTATTTCAAGTTCAAATTGATATTAATATATAGTGTTATAAAATAAATTATATATGTATATACAGAAGCAATTCTTAATCTCATATACCACCAGAGATAGAGTTTATGACAGCCGAGGTATTTATTAATTTGTACTTACATATGTTCATGATAAATAAATTTTTACATAATTCAATTATGTTTTCGAATTTTTGTTTATAAATTTTTATTAATATTATTTTATTAATTGTCGCAAAAGATTGAACTAGAGGGTATTACTTTATTACTTAATGTATGTGAAAAGTGTATAATTGTGTTGTCTATAAAAGAAAATATCTGGTTTAGTTTAGATGTCAAACTGACGCGTGCCCGTGGAGGTATTATATTCAAGAAACGTCTGTAAATTTAGTTGAAAGCAACAAAAAAGTATTTAAACACTTTCATTAATACGTCTTTAGAAAGTTAGTTTTGACAATATATGACCTCACATTTCCTTCTGTTTTTTTAAATAATCAAGTGGTAAGGTTGATATTTAATTATAAGAAAGTTTTAGTAGTATTCTAAGAATAAATAAACATACTATTTAAATGGAATTCATTATTAAAACAATCGATTTTTAATGTTAAAACATCGACTATTAGATGAAAAGAGTAAAAACTGGATAGTTATGCAATTAGTTTAACGTAAAAGGATGATCGTAAAATAAATTGACGTATAATAATAGTATATATATTATGATTTTCGAAATTTGTAAACAAACAATTCAACATTGAAATATAGTTTTTTTCAAAACGGTCATTGTTAATTAAAGAAAGCAAGAAAGTTGTGGATAATAAATGGATAATAAATCTATCTAATAGATCATTCCAAAAGAAGATTTATGGCCATTAACCATTTAGATTGGAATTTCAATTGCATAATTTATTTTTTCTTTGTATATTTACTTATTTATTTATTCAATGTTCCCTACATATGTGAGCAATTTTACTATTTTGTGATGTTTCGATATTACCAATATACATTAATTATCATTAAAATTAGACATTTTAAGTCTTTATGTTTCTGATACATGAATTATGCTAATAAAAAATATATTTCACTTTTTTTGAACAAATTTTTTTATTGTCTGGTGTTTTCTTTTAATATATGTTTTCAACATAAAATTTGATGCTTTTTTTATGATTGAATTACTAAAGGTTATGACTGAAATTGTAAAACTTACTATTTTTACTAACAAAGTATTGTTTTATAAATCGACATACTCAAATTTTTAAAATACAAGAATTTGGAATTGAAAATTGAAAATTCACATGCAATTTATTAAGTGTCCGTAAAAGGTTAAATTAATTTAGTTTAAAATTTTTATCTATTAAGTAATTATAGTAACTTTTAAGCTTAAACCCATTTTTTTTTGTAGTTTTTGTCATTTAGTTATATCTTAATTGTATTTCTGCTTTGTTTAACTAATATTTTCCGTGTTGGATATAGTTGTATTTCGTAATATTAACTCCTTTACCTCATATGCTATTGAATTTTTTTGAGTCGCATTTTATTGTATTTTTAATATCTATATGCTCTTCTATCTGTAATCACTTGTATTGGTTGAACTATAATTTAATCTTTACTTGAAGTAATCTATTTTGTCATATGTTAATTTTTAACTTAGTATCATAGTTAATGTTCAGTGCTATGAGTGCGTAAAGCGTTTAATGTGCTTTTACTCATTTTCCTTGTATTGTTGTTTGTTTACAATTTCACCGGCTATTAACTATCATAGCGCCTAGTGCCTTTTATTCACATTGCCAATTTTTTCAATCAAATTTAAGTTAGGTAAGTGAATTCGTGATTTGGTGCTCGACTGTAGACTGTAGACTGTAGACTGAGAGATTACTATTATTTTTGAAGTACGAGCTTCTTCATGATTGTCAGATTTATGGGTTACTCCCTTCGTTATAGTTAATCTCTATTTTGTAAAATAATTTATTATTTCGTCTTTAAATTTAAGTGTAACATTCTCGTACTTAACTTAAATAGTATATGTTAATTTTCTTTTTATTTTCTTGTTCATTTGCGTGTTTTTTTTTTAAACTATTTTTCCCAATTTACGAGTGTTTCATTAAGATATTATTTCCACATTAGATTTTTGTATGGCTCTTTGGCCACAATATTTTTGTAGATTAATGAAAAATAACTTTTTCTTGCTCTTACATCGTTTCAATAATTACAGAAAATTTAATCAAAAATTTTCTGCATAGGACAATACTTGTCCTTGCATCTATTGTACTCTGGATGACCTCTTTAATCAATTAAGTTGTCATATAACTTTAAGTTTTTTAATATGGCATAAATCACATTATGGAACAAATTAATTTAAAAACGAACTTTTCCTTGCCTTTACGTAGTTTCATTAATTACAAAATTTAATCTAGAATTATTTGCATTGGACAAGCCTTTAACTTGCATCTACATCTAACCAATTAAGCTACCGAAGCAGTGTAATATCAAATATTCTAATATGCCATAAATCACACTATGGAACATATGTTAATTAACTTTAAGGCGCGGCCAGATTCTTAATGCTTAACTAAACGCCTCACAATTCGTTTTAATGAAAAATAAATTTTTTCTGCTCTTATATAGTTTCATTAATTACATAAAATCAAATAAATACGTTTCTGCATCGGACAAGACTTAAGCCTGCATCTACCGTTCCCCAGACAATCCTTGTAATTTAAAAAAACTAGCCGTCGTGCTAATTAATTAAGAATAATTACGGTTTTTTTTATATTGTAATATTTTCTGCTATACCCTTGCAATACTTCTTGCGATTCATATTTTGTTTTATCTACCCGATTATCTTTATTTTAATTATTTTTAGTTTTGTGTATTTATAGTATTTATAATTCACAATAAACATCGTTATTGTTTGATTTATCGCTTTTTTTACATTGTTCTTATCTGTACACTGACTAATACGCGAATTTCTTAGTTTTGCACTTTACCATCCGTTTCCAGTATTAGACCTCACGTTTAGAAGATACATAATATTGTGGCGCCACTTTGAATTATTTTTACCCATTTCTAGTAAGGCTCAAGTCAAACTAGGGCCTCTCACTACTGGAAGTAGGTATATTCCGGAGTACTATAGTTTTTTCATTGACCTTTAACTCAATTTTCCTTATTTCTATGCTTTGGTGTAAGTGACGTCGCAAATTATGGAAGCACCGATATTTCTAGAAAAATCGAACACATTAACTGCTCGAAACTATCGCATATAAACATTTACTAATCAATTGCATGAGGATGACGAAGCGACTTATCGTTGTTCAGTGGAAATATTGATTTTTTAAGGGGATTTTTGAGTCGCATTACAGAAATTTCTCAGCAAAGAATTGAACAAAAATGGATGGAAATCAATTACATAATATCGAAGGATATCATTACTAATTTCGAGACCAAAATTTTAAAATGTATTAATCAAGAAGGACATTTTCAATATTTATTAAAATTTCGAATTAACAAAATAAATTTAAATTACCTATT
Source organism: Dermolepida albohirtum (assembly GCA_031893035.1). Classification (NCBI taxonomy): domain Eukaryota; kingdom Metazoa; phylum Arthropoda; class Insecta; order Coleoptera; family Scarabaeidae; genus Dermolepida; species Dermolepida albohirtum. Next base: position 66,484 of record JAVIWB010006686.1, read on the forward strand.
ATTTCTTATTGTTTTGTGTATATAAAATGCAAAAAAATACATGGCTTTCAAGGTTAAGTAGTTCAAAATATTCAGAGTATATAAAAAACAGATGAATTTTTCAATTGAACATATTACGGTAACTTCATGTCCGTGTGAAAAGTGATTACATAAAAAACATCTTTTTACATCACTATTTACTGTTCTTTCGTAAGTTACTGAACATCTATGGCGCTTATTACGTTTTTATCGTATGCTTTAAATTATTTCATTTGACTTGATCCTGTATATTCTTCGAGTCAAAGTAAATTTATAAATAAATTTATATTTCTTCAACCTTGATTTTGCTATCCTTAAACATACATACGCACAAAATACTCTACATACGCACAAAATACTCGTCTATCGAGTCAAGTCAAAATAATAAACAAAAAGTCATTACGTACACGTTTTCTTTGGTTAACAGTTTATTCTTGTTTATGTTGAATTTACATTTACCTAGAACTGCAGACGAGTCGTCCTAGAGGAAACGTAAACAAATAGACGAAGCCCTTTAAAACAAACTAAATGGCATCGAAAGGTAGGAAACAAAATACTTTTCTATGTACACATGCACATACATATACAAGCCCGCAATGCTTATATACATGTGGTAGTCCACCCGTAAACATACAAAAGGCAGAAGCCCTAATGCTTAATACATGTCATGCTGTTAATACTCATGATACTCATGATTTTATAATCATACGTATGTACCTAACATATGCCGTGGTCCTGCTATGCATATTACCTAACATGTATTATTAATAATTAGGCGTGCTTGTACGATGAGAAATTTGTATAGTTTTCGAAATTAATTTTCAAACTTCGACGCCAGAAATTATAAAATAATTGATTCGGTAACATATACGGTACCTGGCTATTGAATTAGAGCCATCCTTGTGTAGTGATATAACCCCTTTGTATTTAAATATATTTAAAATTTCCGATTGTAGACGGATTTAGTTCTTCAAGAAGGATCTATTGCCAGAAAAAAATAACCGTTATATTATTAGCAAAATCTCTTTATTATCGGTTTTGGATCAGGTACCTGCTATTAGGGTCTAAACACAGATAAAGACATATATGAAAACAGTACGAATAGTGGTGGTAATTTTGATGTTTTTCACAGAGCCTGTCAAGCTTTTTTTTGTAACCAACTTTGTGTAAATGGTTCAAAACAGTTTTGTGGTCGATATAACTTGGCTTATCGCTGAAGGTTGATATATAACCCCTTGCCACATTAATTTTCGTATTGCAGAATATAGTGTCCATTTTATGTATTTCGACAATCTAAAAAACGAAATTGTCATTATCAGCAGATAATTAAACAGTGTCGCCCTGAAAAACTACGGCGAAAAATACCCGTACGTAGTTTTCCAGGTGCGACACTGTTTAATTATCTGCTGATGATGACAACTTAGTTGTCGAAATACGTATACAGAATACGAAAATTACTGTGGCAAGGGGTTATATATCAACCTTCAGTGTTAAAAAAAACACTACGAATAATATCAAAATTCAATTGAAATTTGTACGTGCTCGTGTTAAGAAGTGTGTTAAAGTGTTTTAATAATATATTGTGAAGTTTATTATTAGTTTAATTTTTTTGGTGAATTTTTAAGCTCGTAATTTATTCGGAATGGCAACAGCGAAATATATTAGTAGCGCGAACAAAATTAAAATAGAGACTTTATTTAAAACAGTATTTGAATCGACAAACTGCAATAATGCAAAAGAGACGGTCGGCTAGTTATAAAGATAGCATTTAAAAATAGACAACCTTTTGCTAGGGAGCTACCAGATAATTTAAAGATGCGTTTTATAAACATATCTGAACGCACGATGCTCATTGCCGGACTAAAATGTCGCTAACCAGTCGATAAGCCTAGATTGGCACAAAAAATAAAGAAAACACGCCTGCACTGGGCAAAAATGCACAGAAATTTTACGATTAAAGATTGGAAAAAAATTAAACACCTATCATCAGTCATGATTTGGTTATGCGTAACCACGAATGGTACCAGACCTCTATATTTTGTGGAGTACATCACGAATCAAGTGCAATATAAAAAGGTTGTGGCAACTATATTTTTGCCTTTTCTCTCACTCACTAAATGAAGAAGAAGGATCATACACTTTCATACAGGGTGGAGCACCATACCATATACAGAGAAATTGATAAAAAAAAATCTATTTCAAGAGCATTACACCTCTTCATCCTAGCCCGGAAACTCGCCCAATTTAAATATTAACAAAAATGTATGAAACATGTGAAAAAGTTTACGTACTCATCCCAACAATAGCAGTTCTAAAAGATATCTACAGACATTGGCAAGAGAATGAAAAACTGCAAGAAGTGGTAAAAACTTTAATTTACAGTATACCAGGTAGAGCAGTTATTAAAGCCAAAGAAGGATTAACAACATATTAAAATAATGTCTTCTATAAAACATAAATAAGTATTTTATATTATTAATATGTACTTGTTTTTATTATGTTTTTGATAAATTCGAAAAAATACTAAAATAATAAGGTAGCTCTAATTCAATTGCCAGATACTGTATATTATATAACAGCGTATAAAACTCCGTAACATAATAGTCAATAACAGAATGTAAAAAAAGGCCGACGCGAGAGCTATTGTCGATGAACTTTAATACATCCTACCTTACACCCGACCGTACGTCTAATGAAACGCCGCGCAATTTTGCCCTCCCTATTTATAACGTACCTTGGGACACACTACTTATAATCAGAAAAACTGAAGGGCAAGATATTATTGTTAAACGTGAAATATAAAAATGTAAAGATTAAAATATAAAGTTTACAATAAAAACTCAATTCTGTGATTTTTACAAATTTTTTTATCTTTAAAAATGGTAACAATTGTTTCACCAACACTGGTTTCTTCAGATTAAGAGATAAATCTAACAAGAATGAGATATATTCTAGTCAAGTAAAGTAATTTAAAAGTGAGGGTGATATACAATTATTCGGAAATAATAAAATTGTACATATATCACCCTCACTGTTAAACTAATTTAGTTGGGTAGAATATATGCCCTTCTTGTTGGATTTACCTCTTAGTCAGAATAAACCACAGTGGTAGTAAAGCAATTTTTACCAATTTTAAAATAAAAATTTTTGTGGAAATCACACAATTGAGTGTTTATATTTAATTTTGTTATGAATCTTCATCAAGTAAAAGCCACATCAATTAATTACGTTTTCAATGTCTCATATCTGATTGTTTATAGTAACAAAATGTATGTCTAAATATATCGCTTTGTAGTTTGGTGACAGTAAAAGAATTTTGAAAACAGTTTATTTTGAGTGGATCCTAAGAACGACCAAACTATAAGGAATATTGCTTCGTAACTTTAAAATAAAGTATCATTCCAAAAATAAATCTTAAAATAGCCCAAGGAATAACCTTGAATTTTTGCTGCGTGTTTAGTAAACTTTTGTGTTTGCCATGAAGGTTATGCGCCAATATTCAATACATTTTGGTTATTAAATAATTTAAAACACCAGTAGAGTGTTACCACAAATAGATACATATTCAATTATTTTGGTGCATTTTGTCCTTTGCTATATTTTTTAAAAATTCCTGTCAGGATATCTACACCTACACGATAATATTAAGAGAGGCTTTTGGAAAGGAAATAATTTCGCATATTATTTCACAAAATATGAAATGCTATAAAGTGCTAACCTTACTATCAAAGAACGTTGTTATTGAAATATATATTTATTCGCAAATATCTCTCTTTCGTTTTAGACATTTATTACAATATCATACCTCTGTCGAGTATGTGATTATTTAAATAATGGCCCATTACAACTGTCAGAATTTCATTGTCGTTTTGATGCTTCTCTTGAAGCTTCTTTTCAAATTATTGAACAAAATGTAATCACTACTAATCAAATCTGAATTATAAAAAGATGATCAAATTGAACCCACAATCAAAATCAGATCACGAAAATTTGCCGGTGTATTAATAACACTGCAAAATACGAACATATACCGGCATTTGTCTAATTCACCGGTAATCACATGTGCTTGAAGAAAAAAAGTGCGCAAACGTTTTTCTAATAGAGTCATGCGCTACGTCTTGTCAAGAAATAGTGAGAAAATAGAAACAGACGTATGCAGAGCATATGTATTATGCACACATGTGTCACATATAATACAGATAAAATAGTGTTTTGACGTTTGACTTATGAGCTTGTCCTTTCTACGATTTCGATATTGTTGTATTCCTCGTATTTGTTATTGCTCTATTATCATATTTATTTTATCATCCTTGTAAGTTTGCACTTAGGTAACCTAGATAGGCGGCTTTTATACGAGGGAGCGTTTTTATATTCGCGGAATGAGCGGGTTGTAGAGGGGTGAGTAGGCGCATTGGGGGCATGGCCTGTGCAGCGACTCATGATTAGTATAAATACGAAGTTTCATTGTTATTAGACAGTTAGTCTTTGAGCTATCGTCAACCAAGTAACATAATCAGGAGTAAAAAGTGAAATATGGAAAAAATCGAATATCGTGCCGTTATAAAGTTCCTTACCAGGCAAGGAAACTCAGTCGCGACCATAATGAATGAGATGTCATTGGTTTACGGCGACTCTTGTCCAGGAAAAACCATGGTGTACAAGTGGCATAGTTTATTTAAACAAGGAAGGGAATCCCTTGAAGACGACCCGAGGCCGGGCAGGAGCATCGAGGTGACCACGCCAGCACTTATCCAAAAAGTTGAACAAATTGTACTCGAAGATGCTCGACTAATGAAGAAACAACTCGCAGAAATGGTTGGAGTATCCGATACAACAATTTTAAAAATCCTACACGATCATCTCGGCATGTCTAAGGTCAGCGCAAGATGGGTGCCGAGAATGCTCACGCCGCCGCAAAAACAACAGCGCGTAGAGTGTTCGCGTGCATTTTTGGACCTCTGTAATGAAGACAAGGATGGTGTATTGAGTGGAATTGTTACTGGAGACGAAACTTGGGTTCATCATTATGAACCTGAGTCCAAACAAGACTCCATGCAGTAGCATAAAAAGGGCACAGCACCTCCCAAGAAATTTAAAGTGTCACAATCAGCTGGGAAACTCATGGCAACGGTATTTTATTTTGGGATTATAAAGATAAAGGAATATTTATTAACCGGAGAATATTACGCTTCAATATTAGAGCGACTAAAAGAAGCCATTAAAGAGAAAAGACGGGGAAAATTGACAAAAGATGTTCTGCTTTTGCACGACGACGCGCCCGTCCACAAAAGCCGCGTTGCGTTAGCTGCCCTGCATAAGGTGGGCTTCGAAATTGTGAATCACCCACCCTACAGCCCAGACCTGGCCCCGAGTAATTATTACCTGTTTTCGAAAATGAAAAAAGAGCTGCGGGGTAAAAAATTTACTGCCGATGATGAAGTCAAGGAGGCAGTTTCGTCGTATTTTGCTGATAAAGAAAAATCATTTTTTTATGAGGGTATAAATAAATTAATTGAAAGATGTGAAAAATGTATCCGTCTTGCAGGTGAATATATTGAAAAAGAAAAATAATTTGGTTTTTTTATTTCCACCCCTTGTCCCCCATTCCGCGAATATAAAAACGCTCCCTCGTATTTGTATTTAATTTGACATACTCATTTCCTGTCGACATCTTATTTCATACGACACTGATTACGTGAACGGAAAACATTCCTGATTTCAAATATAATATATATGCTTATACTAATCAACATTTCTTTCTCTATAGAAAGATAGCAAAACAACCCAGAATGGGCCGATCTTCACCCATTAAAACAATTTTGCCCCGCCAATCAAAAATTGTTTCCTATATAATTTTATTAAAATTACCTAAGTTTCATTGCATCCGAGATTTTCCTATTAAGATGTGACCCTATAACAACGAAATGTTTGTAATAGAACTTTTTTTTCAAATTTCTTTTTTTCAGAAGATAGAAGTATTTATCTGAATTTCAGAAAGTTCTTCCTGCGTTCTAGAGGAGTTAAATTAAAATAATAATAATCTTTATTTCTAACAGGCCAAAGCCCAATAATATTGGGTCTGGGAAAAAGTTCGTGGCGTTTTTTCAGTAAAATTCAACTGGTCCCCGCATGGCGCGTGGACGAATTCATTTAAACCGAATATGCTCCATTATTATCGACAATGTTTCGCCATTTTTTTGGTAGATCCATGATCCCATCGGTGAAAAACTTCTGTGGTTTCTGGTCGAAAAACTGAATCAAGTAGTTTTCACAGGCTTCTTTTGAAACCAACTTAACTCCATTGAGAGAGTTCTGCAGAGATCGAAACAGATGATAGTCAGAGGGTGCTATATCCGGACTGTAAGGTGGGTGCATCAAAACTTCCCAACCAAACTCTCTCAATTTTTGACGGGTCATCAAAGAAGTGTGTGGTCGGGCGTTGTCATGATGGAAGACAACACCTTTCCTATTAATCAATTCGGGCCGTTTTCTTTCAATCGCCTGGCGTAATCTCTCTAGTTGTGCACAGTAGAGTTGAGAATCAATCGTCTGACCAGTTGGAAGTAGCTCGTAGTGGACGATTCCCCTCCAGTTCCACCATACACACAGCATCACTTTTTTTGGCGTCAATGTTGGCTTAGCGAACGCTTGTGACGGCTCACCATCCTTTATCCACGATCTTTTACGCTTCCGATTATCGTACGTAATCCATTTTTCATCTCCGGTTATTAAACGTTTCAGAAACGGCTCGATTTCATTCCGTTTCAGCAGCGCATCGCAGATGTTAATTCGGTCCATCATGTTTTTCACGCTCAACTCATGAGGAACCCATACGTCAAGCTTTTTTTTGTAACCAGCTTTGTGTAAATGGTTCAAAACAGTTTTGTGGTCAATGCCTAGCTCCATGCCAATATCGACACTGCTGATATGCTTATCTTGTTGGACTTTTTCAAGAATTTCATCAGATTTTTCAGTGATTGGACGACCGGAGCGTGACTCATCTTTCACATTGAAATTTCCAGAACGAAAGCGAGCGAACCATTTCCGCGCAACAGATTTCGATAAAGTACCTTCACCGTACACAGCACAAATTTTATCACAAGCCTGCGCAGCGTTCTTCCCCTTATCATAATAATATTGCAGAATATAGCGAAATTTCTCATTATTCTTCTCCATTTTCAAGTGCGAATAACTTTCCAACCACTGCACCGATTACAATGTTTCTACGCTCAAACTAACGTTCGGAAGGTCATCTAAAAAACGAGCCGTCGGTGGTGTCGCTGTGACTTGTTGTTCTTTAGTTATCGGCAACCAATGCCATCTATCGGGAAAAACGCCACGAACTTTTTCCCAGACCCAATAGAATAAAATACACACATTATATTATGCAAAGAAATTCCAAATAAAAGTACCTATAAAGTTTACCCTAGGTAAATATGCCTCTGAAAATATTTTTTATACGATTTAGTAATATTCAAATCGAAGAATCCGTAGACAAGAGACAAAAAAATTCAGTTCCTTCACTATTTTATGTATTTAATCATTATAAAGAGGATTTCGCAGTTATAGTTTAATTTCGAACATCAAAATGTTTTTACATACATAAATATGTTGCAATAACAAAGTGATGAATTTGGCCAAAAGAAAATGTGTGTACAATGGTAATACCATACGTCAAAGGCCTGTCAGAAAAAATCACGAAGATAGACAACGACTATAAGGATAGAACAGCTATAAAAGTTATGAACACAAACACGTTGATTCTAGCGAAAACAAAGTTTGACAATACAGAGTACCATGTGAATATGGACAATCATATATAAAAGAGACAAGCAGACCAGACCCTTCAAGGTTAGAATTAATGAACACCAAAAAATAGTTCGACAAGGGGAAATAGATACATCGCGTCTGGTCCAATATGCTTGGGAAGAAAAACTTAGGACTGCATGGCACGAAGATACAATCCTGGTAAAAGAAGAACATTGCATTAAAAGCGAGCTAATGAAAACAGCATACATGGTCATAAAGAATGCCATAAGTACACAATGCCTTGAGATTAAAGACGTCTAGTTCTCTATGGTTCGAGACTCACAACCACGATAATAGGCTGGGAATAAAAGATTAAAGAACTTCAAATCATACATAGTTCGCGTCATTAGAACCACGTATGAATGAAAAATATGTTACTACTCATATACCCATAACATAAATACAGTGTGGATTATAAAAAATCGGAATATAGAGAACGGGTTCAAATGTCACATAGAGGACATTTTCAAAAGAGTTAAAGTTACGGAAGACACAAGCCAGACGAACTTACTTACCCACTATAATAGTAACAAGTTTAGCAAGAAGCAAAGTACTACTCGAAGACGACAGTAGAGAAATAATTGCCGAAAAATCGGAATATTTAAATTCCACAAACGATGGAAACAGTCCAAACATTAACTTAAAATGTTTTCTATTGGACTCAAAAGTATTAATTTTTGAAGTAATCTTTAACATTGTCTAATTGTTTGGTAAACATGCTGGGTGCATTGTTAATAGGTGACTAAAAATTGTACTTCAATGAACGGATTTTGCATTGGCTGAAGGCATTATTTCTATCAGTGTAGTTGAGTTTTTTTTAAGTTAATAATAAAGTTCACTATAAATACTGAATATAAAATAATTTCAGATATTCCGCAAAACAATAATAACATGTTTATAAATTGCAACTGTATGTAATCAGTTTATGTACTTATGGTTGTTAAAAGCATTTCCAAAAACGTGATATTACCGAACGTCCATGGTGGTCAGAACATTTCACAATACTTGTTTCTTTTAGATATATACATTACAGGCCATAAGTGAGGGATCACTTATCATAAATAACAAAACACTTGTATTTTAGACACATCCCTTAGACTTTTACCTGTTTTGGTGAGAATAATTAAAATAACAGTTGTAAATGTAATTCTGAGAAGAATTATTCGGATTATTATTATAAATTAGATAAATATATTTGTTTCTGAAAAATATTGTAAATCCTTTTAATAGTTTTATGGCGTCTATTCAATAGAAATATTTTATATACCCCAATAAATTTAATAAGGTTTACAACGGAATATTATTATAATGGTATTAGGAATTCATAGTAAATTATTTAGCAATTCAAAAATTAGTTTTCATGCAGCATTTGTCCGAGTAAGTTGCAATACGAATATTTGAGAACAGACGTAAGAGTAACTTATAAAAATGACGAAAAGAAAGGAACTTAGCGCAGAAACTCGTAGTTCTATAATACCGCTACATGGTGAAAAATTTTCACTGCGGCAAATAGCCCAAAAGTTAAATTTATCTTATCACGCGGTGCAAGGAACAGTGAAATGATATTCACAAAGTGGATTATTACAACCAATAAAACGTTACGGAAGGCCAAGGGTAACTATCAGACAAGAGAATTTGCACCTAAAAATACTATCAAAACGAAATAGGCGCCTCACAGCTTCTCAGCTTCGAGCAGAGCTGAATGATGGCCGTCGAAAGCCGGTGTCACTGACTGCTGTAAAACGACGTTTGACAAAGGCGGGACTACATGGGCGTATTGCAGCTCAAAAACCATTATTGAATCCGCGAAATCGTAAAAAACGGTTACAATAGGCCCAGGACCATCAACACTGGGACATGGAAATGTGGAAGCAGGTGTTATGGATATATGAGTCAAAGTTCCAAGTGTTTGTTAGTAATCGGCAAGTTTTCGTTCGAAGACAAGTGGGTGAAAGGATGTTACCCGAATGTGTAATGCCAACTGTTAACACGGGGGAGGTTCTGTGCTTGTTTGGGGATCCTTTTCCTTTGATGGTGTCGAAGATTTGTACCGCAATGAAGGCATTTTAAAAAAAGAGGGGTACCTGAAGATTTTGGAGGAACATGCAATTCCGTCTGGATTAAGGTTAATTGGTGAAGGTTTTCACCTACAACAAGATAATGATCCCAAACACACTTCCCAACTTTGTAAAAACTATGTGAATCAAAAAGAGGAGGAAGGGGTGCTGATAAATGATTTGGCCACCACAATCATCCGATCTCAACCCTATCGAATTACTGTGGGATGAATTAGATAGAAACGTGAGAGAAAGCTGTCCACAATCGCAGAAACAGCTTTGGGAGCAACTTACAAGGGTGTGGAATAATTTACCAATGGATACGCTCCAGAAACTTGTATCGCGGTTGCCTAATATTTGTAAAGAAATCATTAAGTGCAGAGGTGGATACTTCGACGAAAGTCGAATATGATAAGAAATTCTACGGAATATGTTGAAATTATTTTATTTTATAAAGAAAACTGTTCATTTGTCTCGTAGATATAGTTTTGTAGAAATATACGTTTTGTTTCACTAAGCGTGCATGCTTTTTTTAAATTTCATCTACTGATCCCTCACTTATGACCTGTAGTGTATATGTGTTTGATTAAATAAATAATAATAATTGATTAAATTAATAATAATTAAATAAAGTAAATATTATTATTATAATTTAATCAAGTTTGCACATTTTTATAAATTATTAACGCTCTAATTCTTTAACTGTAATTGCTAGTATGTATATTGGAGATGAAGCAGAAAGCTTTTTTTAGTTTACGCTTGTTTTACGACTCGATTTGTTTCTAATCTTTCAACATGTAAACGTGCGCGTGCGCATGCATGCTATAATACCTGCCCTTATAGATAATAGTAATTTAACCACCTTCTTGAACTCGAAAATTTCTTGCAAGTACATTAATTTCTGCAGTGTGCGAACAAGCCCTCTTAACATCTAATCGACTAATGCGAAGTCGAGATGTGAACTGTGTATTTATACATACACATATTTCTATATGCAGCATAAGGGCACGTACTGACAATATACATATAATTACAAAATCCTATGTATTTAGCGGGATTTATGCATGCTGTTCATAGTGATACTCAGCTCGGACATCACCAGTATACACACATAGGTGTATGTACATACGTGCATGCATGAATATAATGCACATTAATGCACGGCAGTACCTATAAAAGAACCGGGGAGGTCGCCGGCCGAATCAGTCAGCTGTTGGCGCTGCTGTTGAAAACATTCGACCGTGACTTTATCACATAATATATATATAAGGAGTTCAAGCAGGGCACAGTAGGATACATTTGCTCAGTGGTGATACCAAATATATTGACTAACTGTTACGACGGCAACGACCTCAAAGTAACGACACAAAATTCGATTGTAAAACGAAAAAGTATCAACGTTTCAAGTCAAAAATATATAAATTAAAAAACCAGTGACAATGGCCACCTATGCTGGATACAGACACATTGAACTCGATAGGGTTGGATGCAGCAAAAAAAGGTGAGTGATTTGTAACAGTTTCCCAAATCATTAATTATTTATCATCATAAATTTTATAACAGATTAGAACAGATATATCATATATTTGTTTAATAAAATAAATTATTAAAATAATAAGTAAATGAGCTATTACTTAAAGTAAGAAATTAATAAACTTAAATTTAAAGGAAATTGGCACTTTAGTTTGGAATTTTATATTTGTTTTACATTTATGGTTATATATAACATATAAGGGTTGAGATTTGTATGAACTCTATTAATATGAATGTTTAATGTAATAAGTTATATTAGTGTAATATGATAATAATAACAATTAATTTAATACCAATATAATAGGATTTTTTTTATTTTTTCAATCTACATTACTTTCTTTCTTAATGCATATCCCATGTATATATTAAAATCAATACAATTTCTAAGGTTTCATATATTGCAAAGTCTTCTACAAAGGGTAAAAATGTAATAATGTGGACTGCATGGTATATACTTATTTAACAAGTTAATTGTATAATTTTAAGACTGCATCTCTTATTATTTAGTTTTCAAAATATTTAATTAAATATCTAAATCGGTTTGAGCATATTTTACATATATGTTGTAACAAATTTATACAAATATACTACAAAATTGAAATTAAAATTAAACTAATTGTTAACTAGAGTAAATGAGGGGTTATTACAAAGATATTACAGAATAATATCTGAATCATGTAATCAATATTTCAGCATGGAATTATACAAGGATACTTTAGATAATCACCAATGTTAAATATACACTTTCCTCAATTTTTATTTAAGCAAAATCTGTTATTATCAACCAATTTAATGTCATTCAAAGGTTTTCATGACGGGAGTATTTATTTATAGAATTTGTATCAGACTTAGGTATATGTAGTAATTATTATGTGAAGCTTTTTAGGAGAAATTTACACTGAGATGGGAGGGTATTATACTCACACATATTATTCTATGTACATATATCCAATAAACAAAATTTAAAATATAAATCCTTTCTTTACATACATTTATTACTTATCTAAGGATTCATGTTGTTCAATTTAAGTATAATAGATAATTTGTACATGAAATTTATTTGAAAGAAAATCTAATTTTAATTATTGTTTAACAACGAAGCAAGAAAAAGAAAATCCGAGTTAATCAGTGCTGTACTCTTTTTTAGAATTGCATAATTGTGTATTATTTGGTATTTCGTCAAAATTTTGACATAAATTTAGTGGTAACAGCAAGTGCGAACTCTTATATTCAATCTATTTACCGTAGGAAGTACACAAAGTAATAGGTGTGCTGATAAAAACAATATATAAACTATTAAATTAAGAGAATTAGATAGTCCTTTTGAAACTAATTGTTAATTTAGAATCATCCTATCATATCAAAAATATGAAACAATGTTGTATAATAAAATTTATTAAAAAGAAATAAATAATATTGTTTTATTCAGCGCAAAAAATAATGAATTCATGATTTTTTGATATATGTATGTATATATCGCTCATAATATTTTCCAAATGCCTTGTAATACCATTCTTCTTTATTACTGTGGTGAATATTAGTTAAACGTTGCTTAATAATTTTCTATAGGAAACGAGCTGGTCCACTGGATTTTTAAAATCTCTTTTCCTTGAATCAATCTTTTCTCTATAATGACTTCTCTTTGGGGTTATTATCCCGGTTCTTCCAAATAAGTGGCTTATTGTCTTCTGCGTAAGGATGCATCACATTCTCCATTATGTGAAAATAATCGTTACTTGTCATAGTGCCCTTAATGAAGTACAGTGGTCTAACCCCTTACAAAGAAAAACATCCCTTAGTATTGTTTCTCTCGTGTTTAATTGTTTTCTGTCGTGAAGTGTGGTCAGTAAGTGCGTGCTATACATTTACACTTTTTATTTATTTTTGAGGGCCAATAATAGGAATTTTTCACACAGATCTAAAGTGTAATATCTAAATTAAATTCCTCTTTTATTTCTTTACTTGTAATAATAGGTTTTTCTTTTTCTAAACAAGCGATGTTTCTAATATCTTGAATTTTAGCGATTTCTACTTCTTGTTTCAACACTATTTTTGTATTTTAAGGCATTTGTTGTGATATTCTGTAATTATCTTAACTATTCCCCCGATTTACATGTAGGTTTTTCTTTCAAAAAGTAATTTTCAATCAGGTTTTGTATTTCATTAGTATAATATTTTCTCTGTCCTATGACAAAAGCTATTTATTGCCATAAAATAGATTATTTAGTGAGCTCCTTTAGTGGAAGGAAAAGAAATAGAAGAGAATGTTGCAAATTATCTCACGAGTTTGAAGATTGATTTAGATATTCATAGTACTTACGCGCAATTTCTATATATATATATATACAGTATAATATATATGAACTTGCGTTAATATGAACAACGCAGTAATATGAACATCAGTATTGTTCCATTAGGTATCCTGTAACGTGAACAGTGTATATTATTCAGTAATATGAACATCATATATTGTAAGTGATACTTTCCTGTGAAATGAAATGGGGAATCCCGTATTTTTCCGGGATTCCCATTGTGTGAATATGGGTTGCTTTGTCCCTGTTTCACAACATGTAGTATGAGCTGAACATTACTATAATCCTGTTGTTTGTGCTAAGTGTATTGTAAAATGTCTCAGGTTAGGAAAAAGTGTTTATCATTATATGAAAAAGCCAAAATTATAGAAGAACACGAAAAAGGCGCGAGTGTAACAGCTTTATCCAAAAAATATGGAGTAGCGAAGTCCACAATTTGTTCAATAAAAAATAAAAAAGCTAAAATTATAAAAGTGGTCAGTAATACCTTAAAACCCAGTAAAAAATGTACATTAAGAACACCTGAATATCCAAAAATGGAAAGTGCTCTGTATAAGTGGTTTCTCAGGCAACGCGAAAAAAAACCATCCTGTTACTGCAGACATATTTAAACAAAAAGCATTAAGTTTGCATGAGAAAATTAATGGAGGTCGTGGAAACTTCTGTGCGAGTCATGGCTGGCTTCAACGATTTAGAATGCGGTATGGCATACGATTTTTGAAAATAACCGGAGAAAAATTATCATCTCAACCAGAGCTTGTCGATCCTTTCCAAGAACAATTAAAACAAAAAATTACGGAATTTGGTTTAACTGAACAGCAGATTTATAATGCAGATGAAACTGGGTTATTTTGGAAGCTTTTGCCTGAAAAAACGTACGTTTCATTTTCCGAAAAAACTGCTCCGGGTTTGAAAATGACAAAACAGCGAATAACGTTTCTTGGTTGTATAAACGCAACAGGCACTCATAAATTAAAACCGCTGGTGATTGCAAAATCAAAAAATCCCAGGTGCTTCAAAAATTTCAATAATCCAGTTGTCTACAGAAATAATAAAACTGCATGGATGACAACAGAAATTTTTAAGAACTGGTTTTTTCAACAGTTTATTCCAGAGGTGAGCATGCAAAATTAAATTTCTGTGATGTATTTTGAAAAGTTGTAGGTTAAAATATTTTTACGTAGTCAAAGCCTTCCAGAGAATGCTATCCTTCTTCTTGACAATGCTCCCTCGCATCCACCAGCGCAAGAACTAAGAAGCAATGATGGTAAAATTTTTGTTATGTTTATGCCCCCGAACGTAACCCCGCTGATTCAACCTATGGACCAAAATGTATTAAGACTTACAAAACTTGGCTACAGAAATCGATTATTGAGTTCCATAGTTTCTAAAACGGAAAACATACCAGTTGCGCTTAAAGATCTGTCACTAAAAGATGCTGTCTTGAATTTGATAGCTGCGTGGGAACGTGTTGATCCATCGGTAATTGCCAAATGTTGGCATAAGATATTAAATAAAAACAACACCGAATTTAATGAAGAAGATGATCTTCCATTGTCTATTTTGCAACAGAAGTGGACCAAAGAACCTGATGAAATACGCAACACAATCACTTTGTTACAAGCACTAGAACCTGAACCAGTGGCATATACAGCAGCAGACATTGAAGAATGGAATATGGATAAATTTGACAATGAAGGCAATGAGAATGAATTGTCGGGAGAAAGCGATGATGAAATTCAAGTGTCTGAAAGGAGCGAAATAACCCACTCTGCTGCTGTAGAAGCTCTAAATATTGCAATAAAATGGGCCGAATTCAACGAATTAGATATTAGTCATATTATAAGTCTTAAAAATATTCAGGAAAAAGCTATATTATTAAATGTTTCTAATAAGAAAGTACAAACAAGGATAACTTCATTTTTTCCAGTAGTGCCATGTAATGTACTACCCATAAATAATAAAAACATGTTTTAAATAATTTCTTTTTAATTCGTCCTCGCTAATGTGAACCTATGCCGTAGTTTGAACAAGCCGAGATTTTTTGTGTTCACACTAACGAGATTGTACTGTATATATATATACATATATATATATATATATATAATATATATATATATATATATATATATATTATATAAAATATGGAAATGATACGAAACATTTGAAAGAATGAAAAAATTCCTTGAAAAAGTGTGTTTATTAATTACAGTGTAAAGATATCTTTTCAAAAAGTAGATAAAATATAAAAATAAACTGAAAACATTTAAAACATTATATGCACCTATCTAATATAAACCATATTTATTTATTTAGATGTATCCAAGTATTGTTGCAAAATATCTTTCTTGAACAAGCACGCTTCTTTTCTTAATATTGTAGTAAGTTGTAATGTCATATTGTATTCGAGTTTCAGGAGTATTTCGGAAAATGAATGCATTATTAATTGTTCAGCTTGCTCTTAAAAAAACATTAGTACGGATTTGTTCCAATCACTTTTCTAACAAATTGCTGACTTCTCTGTTTCACAGGCTTTAGTTCCACTATTACGAAATCACCCATTCTAAATTTTCCATAGCACTTCTTGTCAAGTTTAGTAATGTATAGAAATTCAGATTCAATAATGGCATTTCTCTATGTTCGCGACTTTTTTCTTATATTTATTAAACATGTTCTAAGTCACTCTAGAAGATACAAAAAAAACTTTGCAACATAAAAATATGTGATTTTCATTTTTCGATCCTATATAAAACCTTTAAGGAGTAAGGCAGGTATCCTCCCAAAAATATTCAACATATACTTGTTAAACAGAGACCCGAAGACAATAGAAAATAAAATGGCTTTATAAAATAACAAAACTTATCGTAAATTTTGTATTTCCAAGCAAACGTTAATCATAATTTTTATTACCTTTTTCATTGTAGTTTACATATACATTTTACCAATATATTTCATGTTTTATAGTGCATTTATAGATTATTTGTCAAAAAACACACAGTAGTTTTGTCCCAAGTTACACGATACTAAGGTATTTTACAAAATTAGTACTTTCTACTACAGTTGATTCTCATTGTTTCTATAATCAACAAATAGTTAATATTCAGTTTTCTGATACAAGTCTATATTTTATTTTCTGCTACTATATGCTGATCTGTATAAGTATATATGTATATATATATATATATATATATATATATATATATATATAAAGTATTGTCACATAGACATGCGCCAATTACTCTTAAGCTAAATATACATACATATTTTCGTTGTTACAATCCTTTATTATATCAAGGTTCATGTTTAGAAGCATGATAATGTTTAGTGCATTGCACCTGAACTTCTGATTATGGTTTGGTCTATATCTGTTGCTAAATTTGTTTAATTTTTTTTCTATATGAAATGTGATTATTATTATGAAATAGCTAGCGTTGCTAACATAAAGTTACTCCAACAAATTTCTAACTTTCGTTTAAGATAGTGTGTCTTAAAACATTTTTATAAGTTCATTTTGATGATTTTGGGATTCACGTCCAAATTCATCGAATTAAGTCATGCAAATTTATCCTTTTTTTTCGTTCAAATATCAAACAGAGGAGAAAATTTCCGGTATGTTTTCCATGTAAACATCGTGTATCATGGCTTGTTTATCGAAATATCAGTATATCTTTGATAATAGTTTTAAATTGCTAGGTTATGTAGTGCGATTATTGTTATTTCTAACTTTCATCGCTTAATACTATTATAACTCTGAATAAATACAGTGTAAAGTAATAATGCACCTAAAATAGCAAAAGAGAAAAAATATTTATATATTCATTCGAAACTAATCTATCTCTCGTTAAAAATATAGGCAAATACTGTAAATCACTGTACATAGAGCACCTAAAAGTTACAATGCCGAATGCCACTATTTATTGTTATATGTGGTACAAAAAAATTAATTTATATAGAATAGCATATTAAAGATCGAGTGTTATAAGAGACGTTCTTTTATCGAACGAGGCCAGTATAGGACACCACGAGCAAAGCGAGGAGGTACCCCGAAAATCGAGTGCCATAAGTGTCTTATGACATAAGTTCTTAATGTTATTTTCTCTAATTCCCCCATTTATGACTTTCTAAATAAATAAGAGTAAATTTAAAATTTGGAAACTTGATCCTAATTGGCTATATAGGATGGTATTTGATATTTTAAAATTTTAATTTCTCAATTTCTATTCAATATTTCGTACTTATCCTTTCAAATTTCATCTATTTGAATGAAACATTTAAGAAAATTAAGCGATGTATTATTTTAATTAATTTCTATTCTAATTTGTTATTCTGTTTCCCGTTTTCGTATTTAGATTATGTATTATTTTCTAATATTTCTTTCAATTATATAATTTAACCAATTTTCTTTGTTTAAGACTCACTAAAATAAAATTATTGAATATAAAGTCATTTTATCGGTGTAGAGTTCTGTTGTTTTCTTTAAATAGTGAAAATCATTTTTTGGTAGCCTTTCCTTTAAATTTTACTATGAAATATAATTTCTTTCATCAGTGTTGACTTTTGACCGCTGTTTTGGTAACATATCTGTTCACTTGAAAGAAATTCTTCGCTTTTAGAGGTAAAATTTTTACTGCAAGTATATAGTATTGCAACGGCCTGAATAGATGAGTCCGATGGTGTAATGTCGAACGAATATAAGGATTGATGTAAAATTTAACAAATCTATTAACTAAGTTTTCTTTGTCATATGCGATTTAACGTTATTAGGATAAAATTTTTCCCTTACTATTTAGCAAAGATAGACGTTTATGTTGAAGTTGTAAATTTAGACCGTCAAAGTGCACGCAATAACGATCAGCGGCAATAGTAACGTTTGGTTTCAATAGCTTATATTATACCAAAAATACACTCTTTGTTTTGATGCCTGCTTACTTTTAATGATGATGGCTGAGTTTCTCTGGGATGAACATAAGCTTTCTTTCTCACTACATTAACTTTTTATCACTACTAATGAGGCGGACTAAAAAAGCGATAGCCACCAAGAAAAAGACGAATGGAATTTAATGGAAATGTTATCGAAGAAACTAAACTTTTAAGAATAATACAACGACGCGGGATACTTGTGAAGACTCTGACTCATATACATACACCGGATGCCTCGTGACATGATTGCCACAGCTTAATTACTGAAACAATTTCAAGAAAAAAATGTATAATAAACATATGCCCAAAAACTCTATCGTAACTGAGTTATAAGCATTTGTAGTTTTAGAAAACTCTACTAATGCACGTATTATGTATCACTGCAAAAAATTTCACTGAAAATCATTAAAAAAGAAGTCGCTTTATTGAAATAGTTTTTCAAAATGTCCAACCAGTTGCAGTATACAGAGTTTAGCTCTTCTTAGAATTGAAGATGTAGCTCTGCTAACAGTCTCAGTATCAGCATAAATAGTTTCTACTGCATCCATAATTCTAGCAACAAATTCTTCTCTGTGTTTAAAGTTGTTCTGCATAAACCAAATTTTTTAGCCATTGCCATAAAAATAATCCATGAAATTTAAGTCTGGTTACCTTGGCGGTTAAGTAATTACTGAACCTCTTCCAATCCATCGGTTCGTATAATTTTGATTAAGCAAATCTCTCACTTATCTAACAAAGTGTCGAGGCGTGCCATCGTGCTATATCCATATTCATCGTCTTACATGAAGAGGCACGTCATCCAGTAAAATCGTTAATAATACCACACCAAACATTTATCGAAAATCTATCTTGAAAATGAAATTCGGAAAGTTGGCCGTAGATTTTCAAATATCCAACAATGTGAATTATTGGTGTTATTGATGCCGTTTCTTCATCATCACTAAATAACAGTTTCCGACAAAGCCTTTAATTTCTCACTAATCAGCGACTGTCGTGATGCGTATTTGCCAGGTATTAAAAGTTGTACAGGTACAAACCGAAATTGTTTAAAGTTCTCCTGCGGCCTACATACGTTAAATCTGTTGACTATTCTTCGGACACTAGTAGAAGATTGAACGTCAACGATATTAGGTATTTATTCTTCTTGAGCAAGTTCTTACTGCACGGGAGAAGTAGTTGCATTAATTGCCTATTTCTCTTAAACATCAATAGACATTGCTAAAAGTAGTTCTACAAGACACTTTACGAATGGGAGATCGCCGACGATATTCATCAACTGCCGCTCGTCCATAACCATTACACAATCAATAAACAAAGTGAACATCGGCGTACTCTTCATTCGAAAAAAATTAACATTCTTTTAAGAGTATTTTAGTGTAATATTAGTTGTAATAGGGTTACTTCAAATGCTTATAACTCAGTTACGATAGATGTTTGGGCATATGTTTATTAGACATTTTTAACTTGAAATTGCTTCAAGCAGTTTTAATAATATTTAATAAATCCATCCTTTGCCTCAATTACACCAGCAATTAATTCCAACTTCAGATACATGATGCCGCCCGCCACTGTTTACAAATTTGGATTATTTTTCCGGGTATTCTCCACATTTTGTCTTAGCATGTCTTATGTTGAATTTCGAGACGAATAAACGATTCCTTTTAGACTACTCCAGACGTTTTCGAAACTGATCACTTTTTTTTATTTAACCTGGTTCATCGTTCCAGCAACGAAATAAACAGGTCCAAAAGTCCCTCTCCTAATGTACCGGACCAAATCAATATAGCTGGGGAATGTTTGATGGATTGGTTGATGGCACTTTTATGAAAACGTTCGGACGGTCCTCCTAACGAGCCAGTTTTTTTTCGTCTCCTCTAACCACGATTCAAAACTGAACACGACCTTTGAAAAAAAATCGGTTAAATTCTAAGATATCAATAATTTTCATAATTTTTTATGTCAGTTTTGGTTTCCTTGCAGGGTACCGATTATAAATTTAAAATAAATATTTAAGGAATATCTGGAACTATTACAAAACGTTTACTTAACATTTGCAATGATCGATACAAAGTGATGAAAAGCAGGTAAAAGTAATACTTTATATTACCCGTGAATCTCCCTATTGTTAAAAAAGGGATACCTGGTGGTAATTCGGATAATAAGAATTTTATATGTGGTGCCAATACAATTGAGAAACTATTAGAATAAGTAATTAAATATGTTCTTCATTTACCATACATTTTTTATTATAAATATCTAAAAACTATAGGAGGCTCTAATTCGATTGCAGGGTACTGTACATGCAATGGAATAATGAAA
Source organism: Dermolepida albohirtum (assembly GCA_031893035.1). Lineage (NCBI taxonomy): Eukaryota > Metazoa > Arthropoda > Insecta > Coleoptera > Scarabaeidae > Dermolepida > Dermolepida albohirtum. The sequence goes on from JAVIWB010006686.1 coordinate 87,452, forward strand.
TTTTCTAACAGTGGTCAGGCGCCTAAAGTAAGTTCCCTATGATTGATGATCGATCACCATATACTTTTTTTTTATCAAACAAATTGATTTCGTGTTTTTATTATCACTGAACAAACTATGTTCAAAACTATTACATATACAAACTTGTCCTACACAAACATATTCATGTGTATACCTAATTCATCACAGAGTTTGTAAATTTTTACGTACGTTCTTAAATTTCTTTTACAAAGACGTATTACATACAAGCACATTTCTGTTGGTTCATTTCTTAGTTTACGTACATATTGGGGGGTCAGATCAAATCCGATGATGGATAACCTGATAACTGTAAAGTTGAATACATAGATCTAATACGATGAGAAAACGAATATAAATTACATGTTTTCGTCCGTATCCACGTGAATATCTGCGAGATATACATCACTAAGAGATTGGAAAGAACTTTCTACTTGAAGAGAACGTGCTATCAGAATTTATGGATCACCATAAATTCAATTCGAAGAAGTGTAAACATTCGAACAAATAGTTAAAAGTAATTTACCTGTTATATATTTGCTTAATTAAATTAGTCATATTAGTGTTACAAGAATATTATTATTATTATGTTTTCTCTGTTGGTTATGTTTTTATACTTCTTTTTATTATTTTTTAAATACTTACTAACAGTAAGTATAGGAAAACCAATATGCACACTGTACATTTTGTCCGCCAGTTTTTTTCCCATTATTCAATAAACGTTACTTCTATTTCCAAACAATCTCGCGATACACAGTGGATATCATCAAAGGGTGCTAAGTTCTCTAATCTTATAATTGCAAATTATTGGTCTTCCTTGCAAATTTTAATCCAAGTAAAAATTTAGATAACAAGAAGCTGTTAAACTGATTCCAGATACAAGTCTCGTGATATTCTTCAGTTTATTGTTATATCGTTTGTAGACAATGCAGTTTTAGCAAATTTTAGTGTACCTCAGATTGATTGTATACCAGTTAAATTTGGTTTATAAAGATCTTGGATTGGTCTATAGAACAAGCAAATGAAATTTGAAATTCGAAATATTTTATTATTCAGTATAAGCTTTCCTTAATACATTTATTGCAACGAATTTGTAAAGCCTTTAGTTCTTTCAAAACAAAAAAGATTTTCATTTTACCTTGCGAACTAGGTCTTTACAGCTTTTATTACTTCTTTATTGAAAGAATCAAATTTTTTTCAGTTGAGGGAAGAAGCGACAATCATAATATAACCATAGTCCATTCAATTAATATTTAAAGTATATTCTTGAGGATAATGATTCTTTTATTATTTTAACATTCACCCACCAGTCAAGATTTCACAGATTATTCAAAGTTCTGAAATCGTAATGTAAATTTTATGCTGTTTGTTGATTTCTGAGTTCCGTTTTACGGATTTGTAAATTCTTCAGTAACAAATTATTACTACAGTTTCGATGTGAAAGCTTGAATATACTTCAATTGTTTAATCATCAACTTATATTTATCTTCAGTTTTTTTATTTTCGTGCTGAATTGTCAACTGGGCCCTAAATTTTTTTTGATGTGTTACGACCATGGGAGCGACAATACGTATTTATGATAAAATGTTCCATGGCTTCGTTACTAACCCCTCCTCGGTTAACTTGCTGGATGTAAATGGGTTTGAGTGGTTGCCAGAGCGCTGTCAACGATTATTCATTTAAATCAGGTATGGGCAACCTTTGACATGTTGTGGGCCAAACTTTAATGTGAAAATACGTTCGCGGGCTGCGTTTAAAAATAGTGCATTTTAAAGTCGTGTTCATAATGTTTAGCGATAGATATCAGACATGAAATAATACGGGGCCGGATCAAATCTTACAACGGGCCGGTTGTTGCCCACATATACTTATAGAAAAAATAGATATGTACAATACACTTTATATACAGGGATATTTAGTTTGTACCAATATAGTATGTATGCAACCAAAATTGCGGTGGTCACGTGTACTAGATTCTTTTCTGCAAGCATAGTGCAAATGTATGACAATCTGAATTTGTCTAGACTTAAAAATTACTGAAATTCAATTTAATCAATGAAAGCTAAGTAATTTTTATAAACACATTCTTTTAATTGTATAAAATGAATTAACCAATTAGAAATCGAAATAATGACAAAATTATTTCATATTATGGGTCATTCACTCAACTAGTGAACCAATCCTATTCATTGGCATTGAAAAATGTTGAGATTTACCGTTCACACGTTATTAAACATACGCAATATACTATATCAATGTCATCATCTATTGTTGTAGCACAGATCACTTAAACTATTACTTATTGTTAGATAATTTATAAACCGTGACATTGCACTCAAAAGTTATTAATGTAAATAAGTTGTCAATTTAAACTGTTGACAATGAAAATTACGGTAGTAATTTGAAAATTACTAAGGGTTGTCGTCGTCACTCGATTGATCGATAGTTAAATTCATTTTGTCAAACTGTTACATTTCTGTTTTATATACTAAATTAAACGAGTTTTATTTTAATATGCATTATAGCAGTGTAAAATAGAAATTAGGCTTTGTTCTAGTCTACGTTTGTACGATGTTTATAGGATATTTGAAGCGGTAGGAAACTTATGAAAAATAAATGGTTGATACATTTGTGTTCAAGAAACCCGAATATTCACATATCGTATATTTTATGATATCATAATTTTATTCTTCAGCAAAACCTTTTAGTCTATCAATTGTCAATATTGCAATTTTTACGTTTTACAATATTAGTTTATGAGCATAAGCTGTTTGTGTGTTTCTGACCATTCAAAATTTTTATCAGTTGTCCATTGTAAACTGATTTCCTAGTTCATAATCATTTATGTTGGTGGATCAAAGACGCGCATTTCTTTAATGTATTGGCATATTTGCCTATAGTAAAAATTTATAATTTGAATATATTTCTTTCATTTGATCACGTTCGACTAGAAACTCTTTTGTATACTTGTTTTTTCTTTCTTTTATTAGGTCTCAAAGAATGTAATAACATATTAAGATTTATTATCCTTATTGTCCTTAATGTATCTTTTTCCTTCAGGATTACTCACTTTCATTATTTTTTAATATTCTTAGAATGGCATCTAAACTTTATAGTTATTTTTATTGTATTCGAGTTTTATTAAATGCAAAGTTATTTATTTTCTGTCGGAATTCAACAGTCATATTACACACAACGATTTTCAACAACGATTATCTTCAGTTTAAATAGTTTCATTAACAAACAACGATTTCGTACATGGCGAAATTTAAAAGTTTATCGAAACAAATTTGTGCATAAGTGTTAAATAAATGGTTTTATTTTAGTGCCTTGTGTTTTCTCATATTATTATTAGCTGTCCCCAATCAATTTAACAATACACTACGATTTATGACCACAATTAGGGTGGTGAACGTTGACTTAGTGTAAGGTGCTAAATTTCAACAATTTGAGAAAGTTTTCTATCAGCTGTTCTGTGAAAGAGGTTTATAATGTTGTCAAATATGTGTCTTATGTTTAATTCCTTCCTTTGTAATTTAACTGCTATTTTTAATTTAATTTATAATGGTAAATTACTTAGAGATGCCTAATAATAATAAGATGCCTAATTTAATATTGCATAACAACAAATTTTAAATAATTGAATGAATTTCAACTTTTTCTAATTGGGATTTGTTTTACGTTGTATTTTGAATTGTCTCTTCAATAGTAATAATAACAAAATACGAACGGTAGTATATGACAACGTTGCTGAATCTCATCTGGCATTCCGTTTTTTTAATTTATTCCCTTTTCAAATCGTTGTGGTTTAAATAATGAACTTTACATATAATTCCTAATTTTAAGTATATATATACATATATTTAGAGAGACTTATATAACATTGCATATTGCCAGTTTTTTAATCTCTAATAATAGTTCACTTGAAAGAATGAAAAAAGTGAACTATTTCTAATTATATTTAACTAGTCGCATAATATTTTTGTTATTATTTTGCCTCTGAATCTATTTAGTGTATGTAGATATTAATTTCTTCTAAATAAATTTCCTTACTGTCATTGATTATTTGATTTATGTTTGTAAAACTAATTATTTCTATAGTTCTTGAAAAAATAATGCCTCCTCTGTCGGTTAAAAATACGAATGTACGACCGAAAGAACAAGGGCGCTTCATCTCGCTAAGATCGGTATTAAGGAGACCAGTGCGTATATAGACGAACGCTTAAAAGTCTCGACGAATTGTCTATAGATTAGTGTAAAAGGAATCATTCAAATGTTAATAACACCATGTTTACTACGCGTTTCAAGAAATTCACCTATCAACAGGTAAACTTGTGTTATTAACGAACGATTCTTTGTGGGATTATCTTACCTTTTTGATACATTATTTTTCTGTATGGAATACGCGCCAAAAGACGCGTTTAGCTAGTTGGTACAAACTCTTTATGCACTATGCCTTTCGAATCATAAAAACAAATCAACATTTTCTTCACTTTTGACTTCTCCAAACGGCTTTTTTCGGTTTTTTTCGCTTGGATGCTTACATTCAGAGCTTTGACGTTTGGTCTTTGGATCATATTAAAAATATCACGTCTTATCGCCAATTCCAATAGAATAACTGGAATGTTCGTCCTTTTTTGAGTCTTTAATCAAGTCTGTACAATGTTGAATTCAGTTAGCTTGTGTGGTAAGAACCTTGCATAAATCTTTCTCAGTCTCAGTGCTGTGTCAAAATGCGATGAATTGAATCTTTGGATCATCACAATGAGGATATTGGCTAATTTCTGATAAATTCACACACAAGTTCGATGCTACTTTCCGTAACTACAGTTTTTTTTTGTATCAGGATGTTCGTCGTCATTTATATCCGTACGACCGTTTTAATCGTTTATGCCACTTATACACTCGTACGTGATAAACACGCATCACTATATACTTGTTTCATCAAATTAAACGTTTCAGTAAACGATTTACCGAGTTTTTAACAGAACTTGATATTTGCTCTTTGTTCAAAATTCATTTTTCGACCAATGCCAAATACAAACTGTTACTTTATACGCAGCTTCTTTGCTTTTAATAATGCGAATGTCATGATATTTTGACATAACATTGGTGAAAGATCTACCTTACTGACGCATATTTTTTTAACAGATGGCGCCACTAGGAATAACTATTTTAAAAAAGTTACATTTTCTCTGCGATAGACTGTGTAGTATGGTAAATTATTTCCTTCACTAAGTAAAAGAGATGCTGTTATGAAATTTTCTATATTTATTACTATCAAGCAAGTGCAATCTTTTCTTGGATTCACCGGCTATTTCCGTAAATTTATGTTCTCATATTCAACTATCTCAAAATCATTGGGCGCATGTGGTAGGAACTGTATACTTAATATGAACTTGGTGTACAGAAAAATGCAATGGTTCTGGTTATTATTATAATAACAAGAGTACATAAACACAACTTGAACAAATATAACATAAATGGATTTACCCGTCTTTTTCGTGAAATAAACATAACCAAATCAACAACAAAAGCACAAAAAATTCCATCTATAAAACGCCTTTCTTGTTTTATACGTTTCCCACCTATCGGGTTGTTCGGATAATTTGCTTACTTTATTTCAATCTGTATCATTATCATTACATTACGTCCTATATAAGTGAATAAGGCCTGTTTATAACTGATCTTTTCTTAAGTAATTGACACTGGTTATCTGTATCTTGGTCTTTATTATTATTATTATGTATTACACGGGCCTTTTTGCGTTACTATTTCTCTTTATACATGCATACGACAATGTATTTTTGCTCTTTATATTTTATTAATTTTTTTATATATGATTTGTACTTATTTACTAAATTTCTTATTTTTATAGACAATTACTTAAAAAGTTTTCTATTATTTTCCTCTATAAATATACTTTTTCTTTTATAATTTTTATTTGCTTGTTTCCCATTTAAGTTTGTGGAGAAAACTAAACAAAATTCTTTCTCGCCTGCTCCATTGATCACACAATTAAAAACGAGGACTGGGACGACGTTTATTTAATTCTTTTTTGAAGCTTTTAATTGTAGATTATAAAATAAAAGTCTTATTTGCTATTTTTACCACATTATAGATGGATAGATATCAAATTGGCGTATAAGTTTGTAGCATTTTTATTGCAGTTATGAAATGCAAATATTGTATTATGGCCAATGGGTTACAATTTATTACAATGGCCAACTTCTGCGTTAATTTTGCGAGTCAATTAGGGTGGACTATCATAAATTAATTAAAGCGTTCAGATGATCTTCATCAAAGTACGATGGTCTTTCTGAACGTTGCGAAGCATTTATGCCAAATATCCCTCTTAAAACCATTTTCGTGTACTCTTCCCAATTCCGTGTTCTCCTTGAATTGCGCAAATGGTTTTAGTCGCTTCCAATACATTAATTATCCTATTGAACTCGAACGAACTTATTGAATTCGAACAAAATTATATGTCGGAAATGCTCTGTTTTTTTCTACTTGATAAAACAATTTTTGCGCAAATACAAAAATCATCTAATTAAACAATTATATGTTATTCAAATTTTCACATATGCCTAGCAACACTCTCATCTTAGAAACCAAAAACGTTACGATCTTAGCATCAACCTGATATATTACTTGAGCTTATCAGCTGCATCCAGAACGATTTTCCCGTTCCAGGAAATTCATTTGGCATTTGTAGAATTCGCGTTCTTCTCAAGCCACCACATTGGCTTAGTTTCCACTTCTACTTAGCAGAATGTACATATTGTTACTCCTGTTAATCTCATAGTATTCATATACTTGTTAAGTATACAATGACCTGTTGGTAGACCCACTGTCATCCCAACAGAGTCTACTCTGTCTATTGCAAATTTGGGCGAATATTCTCTAAGGAACTGTTTTGCCTGTCCTTTACCTTTTGCGAGATCTATTTTAATCCCACTTTTTCTTATCTGACTCTTCTTATCAAAGTTGAATTTCTGAACTAAGGTGTTCTTAGACTTTCCATCTTAAGTTCTTCTATTAACTTATGATTAATCAATTAAAGTTAATATATAATCCCTTACCACAATAATTTTGCGTGTTCTGTATACGTGTACAACAAAGTTGTCATCATCAGCAGATACATAATCAAAAGGAGTGGCAAAGCCCGCGCAAAAACAAAGTTTGATTCTGTGCGCATTTTGACGTAGTTCCAGGAGAAACACTGTGTTTAGTTATCTGCTGATGATGACAACTTAATTGTCGAGATACGTATGCAGAATACGAAAATTCTTGTGAAAAGGGTTTATATTCACCTTAATTGATTAACTTTATCATTAAACACATTAAACCATTAAAGTTTACCATTAACTTATGACGATAGAACTTCCTACTAATTTATAGGCTACTGACCTTGTTTCTCTTTATATATGGATTATTAGAGGTGGTAAGTTTAAAATTATATTCAACGCAGCTGCAGGAATTGTTCTTATGGGTCCCGTGACACTTAGGCTTGCAATTTTGTGTGTATCACTTACTAGTCTACTAGGCTTGCAATTTTGTGTGTATCACTTAATCGAAATGAAGAACTGATAATTTCTGAAAACATGTTTTTGTAATTAATAATTGAAAAATTATTGTATTTATTACAATTAAGTTATGTTACACAATTAGCTTTAATTTAAATATATTAAATCAAAAGATATATTTTATATCGTTTATATGTGGTGTTCGCATTTTATTTGCTTGCATGCACATTTTTTTGTAGTTTTCAAGTCCTCTAAAAAAAATAATTATTGCAACCGCTGAATATAGTTGCGTGCGTATGTATCATTTTTAAATTTCCGTGATTTGAAAATTGTGTTTTTTTTTAGAATTTCTCAATACTTCGTACTTACATTAATAGAGTAAAATGGAAAAGGTAATATACAATTTTATTTATAAAACTATTAAAAATTATTGCATTGACCGGAAAACTTCCTAACTTTAGTGATTATTGTAAATGGAAATTAATTTATATGAATGAGACTTACAATCATCATATTATGTATAATTACAACTGTTTCCGTAAATATTATAAAGTGTGAATATGTTAAAATATAATGCTGTTTTCAGAATTATAAATTTTATGTAAAATGAAAGCCGGGCTACTTAAGACTGTATAATGGCATTTTCAAATGCTCCGTACAGTCATTACTAATTAACCTCTCCCTGAATTTTATCCACTAGAGGAATAAACTTGACTAAAACTCAGAAATGTGAGGAACACAAATAAAATCCGTTCATGAAACAACGCTCTGAATAAAAATAAAATGAAAAAGAAAGTTTTTACTTTACATACTGTTTGTTAATTAATGTGTTAAGTATTTTGGGTAAGTTTAATTTTACTGTACATCGTATGTTGTTTTCAATATATATCAGGAAATAAAGATCTAATTCATTCGAAGGAATTTTTTAATAATCTAACGGATTTGAATGGGATCGGAAATAAAGATAATTTAACACCAGAAACAAGCTGTTTGTCCCACATAATTTCCGTTAGGCAACAACAAAAAAGAGACATTCACCTTGCTTTGTCGCTAGAATAAATCTTCTTTATTTTTTACGCGGAGTGCCTTTAAAATTATTTGTATTGCGTGATCGCAAAGGAAATGATTTCTTTAAACATATTTTTAAGTTTACCTATAATTAACATGCCTATAAATAACACAATCTTATGTAAACAATTTTAGGATACACTAGGAGAACGTTTAACATATTTATTTGCAATATAATTTGTTTTATAAACAGACTTGAAAAAGAGCAATTTGAAGATTATCACCTTTTATTGCCATCTATACAAAATAAAAACGGTTTAGAAAATATTGGAAACCTTTAATAACACCTTAAAAAACACTATTAAGAAACTAGGTTAATATCATACAGTTTGACAAAGTTATATATCTTAAAAAATATAAACGATTTTTTCGATTTATCCCCAGAACAATAATTTTGATAGATGTTATATCTTCACTGAAATTATGGTAAAAATTTTTTTCAAGAGACAAATGAATATTATCGAATTTGTGTCTATTAAATATTGGTTTTCATGAGAAAAAAACTACTAGTTAGTTTCTACAAACAAAAAGTTCGAATGCACTTCCATAAACGATAACAAGAACATGAACATTAACAAAAAAATCTAAGTCTCTGGAACTGACCAAGGATTCGATGGCGCCCTTGAGCTCTTTTTCATTAACAAATTCTCTTCCCTTAAGAAGATATTCAGATACTTGAAGAAATAATAATCCTTATAATAACTTAACGAATATGCCGAACGTTGTGATAGTAAAGGCAGTACTTATTCGCTGTTATCCTCAAGCTATTGGGTAAAAAAGAATAATCAATTATACAAGGGGGTTCGGAATGCCAGATAAAGGAAACGCAAACTTTTTTGCAGCGCAATATATTTAGATTAACAATTTTTTTAATATCCTGAGTATAATACGATTTGTCGATGTCTGCAAAATAAGTGATTTTTTTCAGCTTTGATTTCATCTTTTAAAATAAATCTTCATCCGGCTAGCCATTTAGTTTATGCGAATATAGCATTTGTAGAAGCATTTCGAAACGTAGATAAGAGAGTTTTTCAGCGACAACATTTTACACACACCAAATACGAAATTTCGCTCGAAGAGAAAAAATCATTAAGTACACATCACAAAAAAAGAGCATTCTCTTTTTGGCGAGACGTGGACAATTACTCTAAGTAACAACTTTCAATTGATCCAGTAATAAAGTGTGCTGGTCTTGCCATCTTCTAGGTTATGAACGAACATTATATCCATAATCCAAGACTTTTTCTGCAACTGAAACTGCTTTTGTTGGTACACTTTTGCTTGCTCCCATTTACTATTTAAAATGCTGATTTGTTTCTTGAGTGTAGTGATGAAGTTAGGTTTCGTCTGCCCTCATAAAACGTTGAAGAAACTTGGCAGTATCGCGTTTAAATAAGTTTAACTAAACACTCTTGAGAAATGTTCATTCGAATGCGTTTATTTTCGACTCTTAACGAACGCGGCATCTATTGAATTGAGTAGAAAGCCGTTTCATGCTTAAAACATCTTGTAAAATACAGTGGAGACTATCTATCGAATTTTTGCAATGCTAACAAGGCCACGTATACCGAAAACAAAACTCGAGCTTCGACTTCACCCATTTTTTTCCTAAAATGCTAAAATTTATTTACTTAACTCGATCGCCACAAACAAACAAATAAATGCACTCTTCTGAAATTTGGCAGTACGGAAGAATCATACTTTAAATATCATAGTCATTCTGTCATACTTTCCCCATCTCTGTGCTAAATTTGAAACATTCTGAAGCACCCTCGCACATTATATACCTCAATAAAGTATATTAGAATTTTCTGGTGCTAAAGTAAAGGTTTTGAAGCTTCTTGTTTATTTATTTAACCATCGAAATGTTATGCTATCTCTACATACCCCTGCTATGTTTACCCTTTTTTTGCTTCCAACATCTGGTATAATGTTGGCTTCTTATTTCGAGTCATTGCTTTTCTCAACTTGTCTCTGAAAATGTTCATAACTATGATATATGTATGAAGAAAATTAACAAGAATAATGAGAAAAACAACGAAGAAAATTTTGAGAATTGTAAAAAATTAAATTTTAGGCATACGACCTCTTTCAGACTACTTTTATTTACAAAACAATTCAATATTTACAACCTGGACAAAAATATAGCCATTTTTGTAAGTAATAACGAACTTGTGTTACATGTATGTATCTATTCTTAATAATAATTTCTGTTGACTCGAGTTGAACACTTTACCTTTTATTCTATTTTCATATTGAGATTGATATTTTATATATACATAATCATCCTCTTTTATCGTGTGAAAAAACTATACCTCAATCTATTGTACAACCAGCAGTTATCTAAAAGAAAGAAGTGTATAGAACTACGTTGTCGCAATGCATATATGGCAACGTAGTTGTACATTTATCGGGATAAACACAAACTTCTTTCATTACATGTTTGTACGATAAAAGGAGGTGTAATGTTTCCTCATTTTTTGTTGTCTGGCAAAAGATATGGTAAACCACAGAGCATAAATTCGTTAATGAGACCACAAATTGACTAATGAGAGTCGAATTACTCGAAACGCGTCGCATTCATGATCTCGTTAACATTAGGAGTATTCTTATGCATTCATTATTTTATGGTATTGAACGTTTACTAGATTAAATCGTTAGCTTATAGGAAGGACGTTTTATATTAGAAATACCAATCACTCACAAATACATGTAAAAAATCCAAAATGCTTGACTTAATATATTACTTTATATTTTCTCAATATGTAGTTCCTTCAGGCCTTACTTTGATTTTTTAGTGTAACAATATTAGTTAAAGCGCAGTTTCAGTTGTAATTATTTAGAATTTGAAGGCGCTCTTATGCTTCATGCCACTATATAATAGTAGCTTATTGTATTTGCATGAGCCAAAATTACCGACGAAGAGATAAAATGTAGGTATTCAATGATTGAATGTGTCTCCAGTATGGTCGATTCTGTATCATAGAGAGACAAATTACGCTACCAAGATTTATAAAAGGAAGTTTTCAATCAGTGGATAGCTCATTTCAATGAATGATAAATTCATTAGTTGTAGGGAAATATGTGTAGCCTACGTAGATACATACTAATGAAATAATAAAACAAGCTCACGGTGAAGCATCCCGTGTGTATATCATGAGTACTCAAATTGATCCATATCTAATGAAGGATACTTACATTAAATAAAGCATTTTCAAAATATGTAGAACTTGGAAATAATTATATGTTTCATGTGATTAAAAGTGTTTACCCACAAATAAAAAGTTATAAAGTAATTACTTATATTAAACTTCTAACTCTTAAAATGGCAAAATTTCTTAAAAAGCAAAATTTACAAGTAGCATTAAAAACTAATACTACTCTTTTGAAATACATTTTAAACAAATAGAACAAAATCTATAATAACAGTAAGTTAGAAGTGGTAAGCACGTAGTATTTTAGTTTTTATATTGGACAAAGATCTGTTTTAAAAACGTATATTAGGTTCGTAACTCATTCATAAAAAGGTTAATTTTTTGGATAATCATCTAATTTATAACAACCATATATCAAATAGTGAATATAAAATAATGCATATATAAAGTTGAAGACTTGAATTAAATAAACTGAACAGAAGTAAATAATTCACCCTTATTAAACTTTACATATATTTATTAAAATATGAGTTTTACAATGTATTTACATTATTATTTAGTTTATCTCAAACATCCGAAGAGGTCACTGTATAGTAAAACAATTGTTATATTATAATAATTAAAGAATACTACTAATAGATTTACAATAATTTTACATTTGAAAGTAGCCGATGATTAATTTCAGGTTTTTCATTTTATGTATCTAATTTTACACATCTAATATTTCCATATTTACCATTTATATCGATTTTTGAAACTGCTATTTAAATTTAAACAAACATCCCAGCCGTTGTATTAAAGTGCATGTACTACAAACAAATTTTTTATCGCTTTTCTGCGAAATCTAACTGATGTATTGTATTTATAAAAATTCTATATCACTGTCGTTTTCAACTACACAAATATTGAAATATTTTATCGAAAAAATACCAATCAGATATTTATACTTTAATCTACATCCGAAAAGAGCAGTCTTTTATAACGATAATCTTATTATATTGCATTCTTAGGAATAGAGTATAACGTTAATATTATAGAATGAATAAACTGTAGATTTTATCTAATTTTTTTACCAATTTATACGGTTTGTTTTGATGTAATGTACGAGGCGTGTTTTTTAAGTAAGCGTCGTTTTATTGTATACACTAATAAGTGGTGTGCACGCCGCAACGAGTGCTCGCGTCGTATCTCGCCATTTCTTGGGAACAACTGTGCTCAGTCGCAGCTGTGTAGGTAACCTGTGAGGTCTGTCCTGTGTCTTTAAAATGTTCAAGATTATCGAATCGCTTGCCCCGTGTGAGGTACGGCCAAACCCTGCGAAGGTTACGCAGAGCGATTCAAAATAAAAGACACGGCATCCTGATAGGGAATTTTGCTACTCCATGACAATGCAAGGCCTCATATCACAACTTAGATCCGACCTTTATTGTATTTTTGTGTTTTGAAGCACACCCCCTACAGACCCGACCTTGCGCCGAGCGATTTCCATCTTTTTCGCTATCTCAAATATCATTTCGGCGGCAACCACTACAACGATGACGATGACATGAAAACGGCCGTGACATTTTGGTTATCGAAGCAGGCGGCAAATTTATGCGAAGAGGGTATTCAAAATCTAATTGTAAGGTTTGATAAGTCTTTAAATAAACTTGCCAGCTATGTTGAAAAATTGAGAAATGTATGTAGAATCTGAAAATAAATTTGGTTTTTGAAAATTTTCTTTCGTTTGGTTTTTATTTTCAAACTGTCCTTACTTAAAAAACACATTTTGTAATTAGAATCATATATTTAAAATGTTATCATTTCGATTTTTAAATTTTCGATAGAATGTTCTGTGTTTTATTGTAATTGAAAGTAAATTGAACTTTGTTTACAATTTATACTTTATTGCCAGAAAGCAATAAGTTAGGTTATGTGTCTTACGATATTACATTTACGCATCTAGAAGTTGTACCAAAGAGTTTGTTTTATTATATGTATATAATACAGGAATTATTCATTTTATTATACTTTTTCTTTTTACTTATTTTTTTACTGTATAACTTCTTATACCTTCGTGTTTCTCAGTTGATTTGAACGAATTGTTATTTTAACCTTAAATGACGCTCTTTCATAGAAAACAATTTGAATTTTATTTGTTTGTAAACCCATCCATTGTAATATTGCTACCCACATATCATCTTTTATTGAATATAATTCAGTTTTAATATAGTTACGAGAGTTTTAATTCGTCTAACCTCTATAAATTATATTTAAAGATTTGTTATCATTTAAATTGTTATTGAACCAAAAATAAAAACTAGGTACATATGATATTTCTCTTGATGTACCCGTGAACAGTTTATCAGAAATAATCCTGTAATTAGTGAAGTGCACTTGGTTTTAAGGTTGAACAAATCTCCGCAAAGTTAACGGTCATAATGCGCATGTGCTTCTCCCACCAATTCTCGTTATAACTCAATCAAATCCTAAATTTGGAGCGTTGTTGTAGATAATTGCATAAAAGAATATCGAATTGTAATTATAGATTTATAATTTCTTTAGTGTTACGAAAATGAAAAATTGCATTACATTACGATGATTACGTAAAGCGTAATGAAATGTTTAATAAATAATAAAATTTAATTATATTAAGAAATAGACTTTTTAATGTCCCCTAATTCAATAAGCATCCGCAACTAGTCTTGACTCACGAAGGAAAGTAATTCTAATGAATGAACAACGCAATTTTCCAAACGTAAGATTCATTTCTATTGCTTTGTCTAGAATATCCGGATGTGTTACTTGGAATAGTGAAACTGTAACTTCTCTTACTGATACTGTAGAAGCTTTTGTCTGCCACTTTCCGCAGATAAGTTTGACTGTCTATACAGAGAAGGAAGCTCTGAATACTAACTCATTTTACATGAATTCTGACACGTCGAGAGAGAATGGTCCAAGAAGGCTGAATTCAAACATGAATGCTGGACGTGATGGATTACCGAGTTTCCTTGTATATTAATGTGTAATAATATTATGCGAGGTGGTGACCACGATTTTTAATTTATCTTTAAAAACATCAGTATTTCTTGATTATTGGAAGAATAACATCAGTTTTCAAGAGAGAAGATCGTTATAATATTCATAATTATAGGCCAATTACTCTACTGTCGAACTTTGCCAAGATCCTTCAATATCTTTATTATTCTTTAGTACTTATATATGTATATTAGACTGTTTAATGGCATTATCTTACTTATCTAACTACTGTTTTTTTCTCGACAAGTCGATGTTTTATATATATATATATATATATATATATATATATATATATATTTGTGTGTATATATACAGATTTTAGAAAAGCGTTTGACACGGTAGATCACGCTTTACTTTTGTCTAAGTTGAGTGATTTGGGTTTTTCCACAATGCTGTGCAATTAATAACATCGTACTTTTACAAAAAATCTTGCTACGTCCAGTATAATGGTTTTACATCTGATCCCTTCATCGTTTCCTCGGGTGTGCCACAAGGTTCAAATTTGGGTCTTCTCTTATTTAATATATACCTAAATGACTTTCTTGAAATTCTGGACCCAATATTTTGGCTTACGCAGATGATATGAAAATCTGCTACAACGTAGCCTCTCAGTCTGTTTGCGTACTTCTACAAAAAAATCGAATTTAATTAACGCCTGGTGTAAGCCGAACAAAATACTCTTAAACCTAGACAGGTGTGCAGGATGACAGTAAATGTAAAAATCCCTACATCTTTCAATATTCTGTGGATCAGAATGTTATTTCAAAACAAACATTAACGAAGGACTTGGAATGGGATTCTACTTTGTTATTTACAGAACACATTCATTAAGTTAGAAATTCTGCCGCACAAATTTTAGGCTACTTGATACGGTTGCTGTAAGACATTTAATAAAGAGTAAACCTTGAAAACATTTTATTATGCCCTAGTTCGAACTAAACTGAAATATACTTCTGTGGTTTGGTATCAGCATTATGTTTTCTATTAAATTGTATTGGAATCATTCAGAAGAGGTTTTTAAAATATTTATTTTTCAAATTCCATGGTATTTATCCTGAACGTAATGTCGATTGCAAACTGTTAATGGATAGACCTGGTTTTACTTCTCTTATTGGCTGCAGAACCGAAGCAAGTAGTAGATTTTCGTTTAAGTTAGTGCATAGTTATGCACTAACTTAAACGAAAATCAACGTAGTTACGTTGATGCTTCATCATTACTTGCTTGGCTTGATTTTGCAGTACCACAACATGGAACAACAACCACAAACAGTTTTATTGTTCCGAGAGCGAGAACGAATATCATGTATAATGCACCAATTAGGCATATGATTTATTATTTCTTCTAGTGGGGAAATAATTGTAATTTTAGTTATGTATATACATAAATTTTATTTTTAGTTTGAATAATTATGTTAATTCTTTTTGTATGAGCATTATATGTACTCTGTTTATATTGTCCTACTATGGACATTTTTTTCTGCAATAAATCATATTATTATTATTTGCAGTGCGCCTCATTTTTCGATATCTTCGTTATATACATGACTTTCATTTCACTTCTCCCGATGTTTCTTTCAAAACCTTTTCCGCACACAAATTTTCACTGCGAATCTTAACATTCTACAGACTCTACTAAGTTTTAGTGCCTTTGCTACTTTCTGTAATACATAATTGAATAATTTATGTACAAATAACTAATCTAAGTTGGCATTATCAGCAAACAGACTGAGTACGTGTTTGACTTTTGATGGTGAATGTTTGGTATGGATTTGTTTCCATGCGATTTTTTCCGCGGATCCAGGTGCGATACTGTGATTATCTGCTGATGATAACAAGTTAGTTGTCGAAATGCGTATACAGAATACAAACATTATTGTGGAAATGGGTTTTATTTACTTTTTCGATTAATTCAAATAACTAATTTTATGAATAGAATTACCTCTTGCACAGCAGATACCAGTAATAAAGGGTCTCTTTCCGGTTTATCTCATTCGAAGTATTCCAATAAATTAAAAATATTTCGTTGCGATTGTGATCGTATTGTTTTGTCTTGAGAAAACATTATTAGCTTTAAAAAAATTTGTTTCTTCTGCACTATTTGCAAAAATAAAGGCAAAACAGTGTTAACGAGCGAAAAGATAGCAAATGACAGCACGCCACACTGCTACCAACAGCAACAGTACCACATAGCAAAAGTCAATATAAATCCAATAGTCATGGTACTTACCGTATATTAAAAATGCATAATAAAAATGCCATCATTGTTTAGCAAACGCACGGCGTTTAATGTTTAGATGACAGTATTGTCTTTAATAACTTCGGCTGACAGGAAAACATAATTAAATTATCTTGTCGTCTAATGTTAATGACACTAGCTATTTCTTTTGGAGATGCTTTCATGTTTTTTACTATCACATCATCTACTGCCATTTTATGTATTCTGCTCAATATTTCATTAATGTTTGCTCATGTGGTTTTCATATTATTTTCTAATTATTCCAAGTAATAATTTCTTTTTGTTTGTCATATGTTTGTATTTACTAGATTTCGTTCTTTAGTATAAACCCCTGTTGTTTTGCCTTTCGTCTCCATAAGTTTGTAAGGTTGGTCTCTTTGCTTTATTCTTTGCGTTACTCATCCATGTTTTCCTCCGGACTTTTGGATGATGGAATCGTTCTTTTAAAATCCCCACCACGGTGAGAACATAATCTGCTTTTGAAGACCTTTGAGGTGAATTTTCAAGTTGGAATCGCCATTTTCGCACCACATTGTTGTAAACAATCCACTTGTCATCACCAATTATCAGTTGCTTCAAAAAAAGATCGTGAATCGTTTTCCTCGCATTTGAGGAGCATATCGCAGATATTAAGGAACACAAATATCGAATCTTCCGATGCATCCAAGCTTGTTTATATGGTTTTAAACGCTTAAATTATGGTGATTATTTTTTTTTGTAATCTCTCGTGCCATGTGCCGTGGATTTAACTTAATCAACACCTTTATGTTATTATTATCAGCCTCAGTAGGTCTCCCTAAGCAAGTTGTTAAGATTAAAATAACCAACACGAAATGCCGTGAATCATCGTTGCATTGACTTTCTTATAGAGCACTGTCGGCGTAAACTTTACTCAACTTTTCATGAGCTCGACGCACATGCATACCTTTACGGAAGTAAAAGGGCAAAATACAATGAAATTGGTCTTCCATTTTCAACTTTGTATAAAAAATCACTCAATTTTTTTCGAAAATTAAGTTAAAACTATGTGGCATAACATAAAGATGCTAAAGGTCTTATTACTTGCCAAAATAAACTAGCGCCATGTATTGCAAAAATTCGTCAAGATTTCCCGGTACCCATTATTATAATTTTATATCTATTCGTAAAAGTAAAAAAATAAAAACTGTAGAGAAGGTAAGAAATTAATGATTTCCAATGTTATTTTCTTTTATAATTACACAATAGTGTATATTAATTGAAAAATGTTATCATTATTAATTTATTTGTGTACTAAACATACACCCAATACATTCATACAGGTACATATTTCTATACGTGCACGCATTTATGTTCATACGTGAGCATAGGAAATGTGAAAGTCAATGTCTTCGACCTGTTCGCTAGGTTCGCACGATTATCGATAGGGGCAGGCAAAAACGCAACGGCAAGCGGACAACATTCAGCATTGGCAGTGAACGTGGTTTTAAATTAGGATCACGTATGCGTGTGTGAGTACGCGGCATCGGCACCGCATTGATAGAGCGAAATACACCGCTCCGCCGGCACCGGTATCATCTGAACTCATTACAGTCTGCTAATCCAGTAGAATCGACTAAAGGTAATATTGTGGCGGTACGTGTATTAATTGTAAAATTACGATTCATTCCAATCCATTCGCGAATTTGTTATTCAAAATCCGTTCACCGTTCATTGATGAATTTACTGTTAATTATTGGTAATCGTTGCTTTTACACATTCACATTCTAGTAGACTTTATGGTGTTGATAAATAGAATTACAATATTTACATACATGACCTTTCTTTCTTTGTTGTTCAAACGCCAGACTTAACAAATGTTTTAATGAAATGCAAAAACGTTGGAAAAACTGATGTAACAAAAATTTATAAGAATCGAAATTTATTTTGAATGTGTTTATAAAAATGGAGCAATTATTAATAATTTACTATCCACTATGACCTGTCCAGTTTTAACCCACGCAGATGATTTAAAGAGTTGCTCTGAAAGAACTAATACCAGTGATACTACTGTTCTGAAAACACTTGCAAACTCATTATGCGTATTTCTTCTCTATTTATATGTACTTAAGGTGTTGTACGTCTTACATTTTCGTTGATACGACAATGAATTATGCATCTGGTATTTTATAAATTCTTTTTCCAAGTTTCAATAGATATATAACTAATTCACTTTTGTGTATTAGACAAAAATTAAAATGTAAATCGTTATTAGCCATGTATTCTGTGAATTCTTGTTTTGACATTATATAAATGTCAAGATATATTTTGCTGTATGTATTGCCTCAATATAAACATATTATAGTAGTTCCCTTTCTTGTCGGTATATTTAAACTTAAGAAACACGCTTGTACCTTCACGCATTCTATATTGAAGGTCACATAACTAAAAGCTTTCAAACTAATTTTAAATACAATCATGGAATAAAAAGAATTTATGCATGTGATTTCGTAAAAAAGGGATTTTATACATTGGATATTCTTCTAACACGGACTCTTGTTACATCTGAAATACGACAGGGATCGAATTTGCGACTTTCGATTTTGATTATGTACTGTACATATATCAATGACATTACCTATGTTAACGTCAACTACAAACTTCTTTTTGTCGATAATTTGAAAATTTATCCTCCATGTTAGCACTGATGGAGCACTTCAGATCGACATTTTAAATATTTATATTTGTGTTTAAGCTTATGCAAAAAGAATCATATCTAGTGTGAATACAATAATGCTGTATCCTACAACGCGGTAATTTCTATTCTAACAAATAATACGAGGGTAGCCGTTTATATTTCGGGAATAGCAAACAAAAAAAAAAATTTATTATCGAAAATAGTTTTATTGCTTTTCAAAAGGCAGTTGGTGCATTCAAAAATATGAGTTTTGAATACCTCAGCTACCTCTTCCGGTGTAGAAAATCGTTGACCACGAACTTTATTCTTCACGCGTGGGAGCGGCATCTCCAAAATATGAGTTTTGAATGGCTCAACTGCCTCTTCCGGCGTAGAAAATCGTTGACCACGAAGTTTATTATGCACGTGTGGGAACAAAAAGAAATCACAGGGTGCTAGATCAGGGCTGTACGGCGGATGACTCATCAATTCAGTGTTTTGCTCGGTCAAATATTCAATTGTTTGAACCGACCTGCGAGAGCTCGCATTGTCATGGTGGAGAATGATCTGTCGTTTTTGGTTTGTTTTCCTTATTTCTTCAAAAACTTTTGGCAAACAAATAGTTGTGTACCATTCGGAATTGACCGTTCTACAACTCTCTAAAGGCACGGTTGCAACGTGACCGGTTTTTGCGAAAAAGCAGGCGACCATTTGTTTTGATGTGCTTCGAGCGGGAACAAATTTTGTTGGTTTTGGCTCATCTTGGAATACCCACACAGTCGATTGCTGTTTACTATCGGGTTTATACGTATAGATCCAAGATTTATCACATGTGATGATTTTATAAATGTTCTTTGAAGCACCGCCATTGCATTTTTTCTGCATTCCTTGACACCAATCGACGCGAGTCCTTTTTTGAGCGGTTGTCAAATTATGTGGTACCCAACGTGAACATAGTTTCTTAACGGCTAAATGTTCATGCAGGATCTTATGCACGCTGATGTTACTAATACCTACAGATGCCTCGATATCACGGTATGCCACATGATGGTCTTGCATTATCAATTCAGACACTGCATTAATGTTTTCCGACACAACAATATTTGTGGGACGACCTTCACGAAATTCATCGTCCAAAGAACGCCGCTTGAGTTTGAATTCATTATACCAACGATATACTGTAGTTTTCGATGGTGCTTCATTACCATATAAAGAATACAGCTCGTCGATGCATTCTTGTTGCGATAATCTACGCCGAAAGTTATGAAAAATAATTGTACGAAAATGTTCGTGAGTTAATTCCATTTTTTCGCTGACATAAAATTTTCAAGTTACTGTTAACAATAGAAATAGCGACCGGATAATAAAACTATCAAGGTAAATATATTGTCAAAAATGATAAACTTCACGGTGCAATCATTAGATCGGAGGCAACACTAACAGTATTGCCAGTTCTCGAAATATAAACGTCTACCCTCGTAATTTTCGAAGTATAGGTTTCTTTTGCATATTTATTTAAACAAATAAGTCTTGGAAGAGAGCAGTTTTATGTGAAGGTGGAAGAAGGTAATCAACATTCCTAATACTTTGAACTAAGATCAATAGAAAATTCAGACTTATGTTCGAAAACAAAACTTCTAATGTAAATATCAAAGAAATTTAAATTTAACAAATTATTGTTTGTGATTGAAGTTCATTAGTTACAGAAAGAAGAACTTCATTTTCTTGCGAATAATATCCCATAATACTCTTCCAATTGCTAAAATTTATTTCATAATATTTAGATAACAATATACATACATTATAATATCTAGTGATAGAGCCATCTGCATTTTATAATTCTTTTCACGGTAACACATTCATTTTTTCAAACGCCTCGAGCAATACACATTCCATATTTAATTTGTTCTATCTACCAATGAAACGATTCATTTCTCACGATTCTCCAATTTTCGTCTTTTACATACACATATTTTCAATGAAGCATGTACTTATGTACCACGTTAATAAAGAAAATAACTGGTTTGAATTTCATCTTGTATATTGAAGGTACATAATTTGGACGGACAGACGAGATGTATCCTATTTCATATTCTTTAAAAAGAAAATTGTTTTTGTATTCTAATGTGATGAAGAACATTTCAATATACTACTGCATGATTAAATTTAAATTTAAAAACTCCAAAAGAGCTAGAGAAGTTTGGAACGGCGCCAATACATATATACATCATATAATATATAGTTTCGATTCTTTGGCAACTTATTCTTTTAATATTGATATACTGATAAATAATCTCGGGAAGGTTATTGAGTAGAAAGCAAAAAACAATCTGTAATACTCAGTTGGATGACTAGCTAAAAATTAAAAGATAAATTCATCTATTTTTTTAATAGGAAAAACAATCTTGTGTTTTTTGTTGTGTATATATTTTTCTTAGGACATTTATTCGTTCTTGTTTGTGAATAAATTAATGTTCCATTGAAAAATTAAAATCCTTTATAAAAAATTCAATGATTTGTTCAGCTTAGAGTCTGAATACAAATACAAATTTTAATCGATATAGGTTTAAGAACCGTTTTCATTTTGTTGTTCATTTATACCCGATATTTAGCGGACATATCCTAATCGGTAATTACCTTTTACTAGTCGTGACAAAATTTTATATATGAGATTATTCTCCTGCAAAGATTTAAAAACGTCGGCTAATAATGTAAACTTTTATGATATTCTCACAACAAAGTTTTATAAACACGTTTTGTGCCAGCTTATGTTATTCACAAAGTATTATGACAAAATATATGTTTGTAATAAATTACTAAAACAATTTATAATTCTCGATTAAATATTAAACTTAATTGTATCGTGATAACATGTTTACAACTTTTCGTTAAATTTTTCTCGTATTTATCGTTAGTAAAACACACTTAACTAACTGGATTAGGCAACTTGGTAATTCAAGAAATCATAAAATCTGTAAAAATGTATGTAAAAAGACAAAAGTGAACGAGACGTGAGCTGCTTAATGAGCATACAATTAGTTCTACAAGACCATATCTCTGACGTCTACTCAAAGCAAAATAATGCTATACATTATACTTAGAGTAAACTACTAATAAACTGAGATGCGTTTCCATGCTCAAAATGATGCTTTCTCACCAAAGATTTCATTCGACCAATTTTTACTAATATTCCCTTGAGCTCACTACAGCAACAGAAGTTTCATCGCCTCTCAATATCTTAGAGCATAAGCCAGCATATACATTAAAAAATGCTAAATTGTTTTGAGAAATTTGTTGCCTAAGCAGTTTTTATTCAGGAGTCAATAATCTTGGAATCCGCCTTGCCGAAATTTTATTCATGGTTAGTTTATCGTACAGAACTGTTAAAACGCTTGGTTCAAATATATTTAATGCATTACCAATGGTAAAAACTTTCAAACGACAGTTTTTGAAAACCACTGTTTCAACTTTTAAGTAAATATCAGGATTAGTATGTCTTAGAATTCAGAAAGGAAATTAGAATCCATACAAGGGTTCTCCGCCTCCAAGAAAACACGTACATACAATCTCCAGCTGAAAAGCTCATTTTGGAACGGAGCATAGGTTATTCTCATTAAATATATGTACGGTTATCTACGGTAAAAAGTTAACAAAATTACTTTTAATTATTGACCAAAAACGTTCAGATTTGTGTCACAAGGAAATTCTCCTTGTTCATGTGGCTTATGAACTTCTACTCAGTCGATGAAGCGAGAAGAGCCAAATGGAATCAAACCGTAGCTAACATAAACTTCAAACGTTCGTGTAGGAGGCGTTCTCGAAAGGTAGGTGGAACATCTCACAAACCATAAGTCAATCTAAAGCCAAAAATCAGTAAACCTGAAGCAAGTAAAATGAGGCAAGATCTAGAGAAACCATAGAATCCAGCAGCATAGCTGATTGGAATACCGCTAGTGAATGTACTTAAGATAAAATTCGGATCGCGCTTAAGGATGTCAAAAATGGAATTTCTAACAAATTGGGGAAAAAATGTGAAGACATGGTTTGCTACATTCTACTCGAATATTCTCTGAACGAGAACTTTACCACGTGAGTTCAAACGCACAAAAATTCTTTCTATCTTAAAGGCAGACTATATCTATATGTCTGAAAGTTACATACCCATGGCTCTACTCAGCTGGTCCTATAAGCTGCTGACACCACTCATATATAATAAAATGATAACGGTGGTTGTGAGATCCTTGCCGGTGGAACAAGCCAATGTCGACCTAGCCGCAACTTAAAGACCAAATATTAACCCCGAACACTCACATCGAAAAGGGATACGATAGACGACTAAAAACTGGAGTAATGTTTGTCGATTTCACAACTGCATATGATACAGTGTGGAGGGGGACTATGGTGTATAAATTCCTGAAAGTTATAGTATGCAGATACCTGAGCCAACTAGTCAGTAA
Source organism: Dermolepida albohirtum (assembly GCA_031893035.1). Classification (NCBI taxonomy): domain Eukaryota; kingdom Metazoa; phylum Arthropoda; class Insecta; order Coleoptera; family Scarabaeidae; genus Dermolepida; species Dermolepida albohirtum. The sequence continues at coordinate 111,568 of JAVIWB010006686.1, forward strand.
TATCTTATCTACATTCAAATATCCATGGAAAGGACATTACATGCTACTTAGGTACTGAATAACGGACTTTCACAGGGATCCGTATTGACCTCGCTTCTATTGAAATATATATGTATCTGGTATGTTAGAGACAACACCGCGCAAAATTACCTATCCGAATGATATTGCCATAACAACACAAAATACCAACATGAATGCCCTTGAAGCTACCCTCACTGAAGATCTGCAAAAAGTGAGTGCTTACTTCAACACTAGTAAAACAGAAACCTGTTGCTTGCATTTGAATAACAAATTAGCCGACAAAACGCTACAAGTAACCCTTAATGGCACTATTCCGCCCCACAGTCTGTACCCCAAATATCTTGGGATAACGCTGGATAGGACAATTTTGTACAGAAAACACTTGTCCAATGTCATTGCGAGACTGCAAACGAGGAATAACATCCTTTACAAATTTGTTGGGACATCTGCTGATCTTTGCACTAAGTTTGTGAAATTTACCCCAAAATTCTGCCTCCCTATTTTGAGCCACATTGCGTCGCAGCACATCCGGTAACATAAGATCTTATTCCGAGAGTATAATATCACCAAAAACCCGGCTTTGCTAATTCATGAAGATGTTGCCGGTACCGCATTTGATCGTCTTATATTGTGAAGAGTCCCTATAAAATCGCTCAACTGCTCTCAGAAGAAGGTTTTGATGCAGCAACTCATGGATGGCTGAATGGCGACATTGTGTAGAAGAAGTGGCAACCTTTTTTGAATACCAAACAGCTTCCACTCGGATTTGATCTACCGCGTCAGAGCAGGGTATCTGAACAGGGTTTGAACGGTTGATAGTAAATGCGGCCACATGCTACACAAGTGAAGCAAACAATCAGATTCAGTCTGCGAGTGTTGTCTTCAAGCATTCCTTGACGTACAAGAAAGCTTCGTAAAAGCCACACCTGAAGTTGTTCGATGGTTCCAAAACCTTGATTTGAAGCTGTGTCTAATCTAGATCTACATGATATCCGTCCTATATATGTTTGTACTATCTTCTTTTTTTAAACCCTTTTGTGACTGTCTTGATATGTACTTTGCCGTGAACTAAATAATAAATGGACGCCATTTTGCAGAAAATAACCAATTGAAATGGGAGGTTGATGACTATTTCGAAGATCAACAGAATAATTTTTTTTCAATATCAATAGGTCGCACAAGATCGTTGACGTTACGAAAAATTACATTAAAAAGACTATCTGAAAAATCATAGGTGTTTTGTTTCATTGTTATAGAGAACACTTTTCTAGTTCCCTTCGTAATTGAATAAAATAAGGAATTTCTATTTTAGCTTATATTTTAAAAGTTAATATTTGTAAAAAACATAAAATGCATTTCCTTCAATAACTACTTATTTAATCAATAATTTTATATTTTTTTAAATAAAACTCACATTTCTTGAAACACATATATTCTCATCAAATAACAAATTAATTGTATGCATTAAAAATATTTTCGAGCAAATGATTAAAAATATCCGTACAGATTATAAATATCTGCACCGGAATTCCTTTGTTCAAATTTCAATATTGCGCATTAAAACAATTCATTTGCGGTGTTTTAGAATTAATTTATTAATTTTCCGCTTCATGGATAATTAAAATGTTATTTATGCAATAATTACTTAAAATTTCAACCCAGCCATTATTCTTTAATCCGCAAAATTGTCTTTTACATGGTTTTTTGACACAACTCGTATATATTTTTATTTTTATCGCCTAGAATTATGCTTTAAATAATAAATTCGGTTTAAAATATATTCATTATATTTAACGCGTGCTTGTTATACTTTGTATTCTTTTCTCCTAAACAAAAGAATTATTTTACTGGATACAAATTAATATGTTTACTGCACCGTGCAACCACAAGCTCTTCCCCTTGACTCTAAACACAGTAATGTAACACTGCTCTTATTTAGTTTTTTTTAAGTTAACTACCCGAGGAACAATTACTCTTCTGTAGGTCCTTCCATGCATGCATCTCATATATGTAATAGGTTTAGTCTAAGAGAGGAGTACATAGTACATGTTATTTGTTGCGTAGGACTTCTTTTTTTTGTAACCGGATGACGTGGTGTACCGGTTTTCCGCTACGATAACGTGCACACACACAAGTTAATCGTCCGTGAATAATATCGATATTGTTCAGGGACTTTCTATTGTGCAGACGGGACGCTGCTGTCATTCAAATCTTAACATTTATTCAAGGAACGCTAAGCGACCACTCCAATTCTCAATTCTCATTTGACGTGTTTATAATCACCTATGTATGTACCTACCTGTTTGTATGTAATGGGAATATGTATGGCACTTGTAGTTCTTTGTTTGGTTTTTAAAGGGATTTTGATTCTCATGTTTTTATAGGGTTGAATTAAAATAAAAAGCACGGTTTCGACATATGTTATGCGTTCTGTTTATTCTTTAGAAAATAATATAGATTTTGTGAGAACAACTTACTTTGTGTGACTTTTTTTACTGAAAACAAGTAAAATATAATCGTAAATAAAGTTAAATATACTTAGTAATAATACTTTTCTTCTGTAATGTTAAATATTTAAATAATTTAACGCATCAGGACTGTGGGGTCATTATTCAGACTGCAATTTATATGAAGAAAATGTAATTTTTAATTAGCTATGAAATAAAAAATGTAATATCAGTAAGCTGTCATATCAAATCTTGAAAAAATTGTTTCGTGTCAGTTTTTTAAACATATTTTATTTTTTAAGAAATAGGAATGATTATTTTTACTTATACAAACGAAGTTTCGTCATTAATGTGATGGTGAACTATTTAAAGAAATAAAAATACTCAAGGATTAATGCAATTCCACTTCAGATCCGGAAATCATTCAACTTATAAACAATTTAAGTTGAAGGATTAATACTGTATATATAATCCACTTCAAAACAATATGATTTATAGGTTAGTTAGGTTCAGCAAGCATATTCTTTCTAGGAAAATTTTATTCTTAATTATTAATGTATAGGAGATAATTAGCTGTCGTTGTTACATTTATAAAATACACATAAATTGTGTAATATGAGGCTGGACTAAAAAGTCCGTGGAATTAAAATAAATATTTTGCAGTGCGAAATTGCGTTTTTTCTGAACGTAATCGGCCAAAGTCTTTGATATTTGCCTTTTTTCTTCAGCATGGTTTTATTAATAAGCCATTAATAGTGACACACTTAACAATATTTGCTCAATTTCTATCTGATAACATTAACAGCAATATTCAAGTAGACGGAATTTTTACTAACTTTCCTAAAGCGTTTGGTCAGATATTTCATTCAGTACTACTACACAAGCTTGCTAAAATTGGTTTCTCGCCGTCACTTGTCTTATTATTTCAATTCTATTTATCTTATAGAGCTAACTATGCTTACTACAAAGGTCATAAATCTCAGATTTACCACTTAACATCTGGAACTCCGCAAGGGTCAAATCTCAGACCTCTTTTGTTTTCTGTTTTTATAAATGACCTTGTTGAAGTTCTCAGCTGTCAGAAATTATTATTCATAGACGGTTTTAACGGACGTCTTTAAAAAACTTGGATACTATCCAGACATGGTGCACCGATAATAGGCTTCAGTCGAACATTTTTAAATATAAATATGTCACATTCACTCGCAGAAGTTCTTCTATTTACTTCAATTATACTTTGAACAATTCTTATCTTGAAAAATGCCATGTTATTAAGGACTTGGGCGTCATATTTCAAATACAGCATTAAAGACGTTGGGTTTCATAATTAGAACCAACAAATCCTTCTCAACAATTGACAGCATCTTTCCACTCCATCTTTCTTTTGTTAGGTCCAAACTTGAATATGCGTCGTTGGTGTTGTCACCCCTTTATAATAGAACACATACCTATGCACTGGAATTAGTGCAAAGGCGCATTCTAAAGTACCTTTTCTTTCGACAATTTGGGAACTACTCTGCTCGAGACTACTTTCAATACTGGACCACTACACGCACCTGAAATTCTGTCAAAGTTTTAGGCTTTTTAGTTCTTAGGCAAGGAACTAAACTTGCAAACATTTTTCGTCTGCCATTTCCAACGAGAAATGTATTGATTAGGTTGCTTATCTATAGAATATCTGAATATTTTAACAACTTACCGGCTAGGGATATAAACTATACTTCGTTACCAACAATACCGAATCAGCACACTTCTACACGTACTTTCGTATTCTATAAGTACACGCATATTTCTTATGTGCTTGTATGTATATATATATGTGTGTCTATGTAATTATTAAAATCTGGTATAGTTATAAATCTATATTTAGTATATTTAGTTTTTTAATGTAAGCTTGCAACATTGTATATAATTGCACATAATAGGATTTTATATGTGTTGGGCAAATATGTATATATATATATTATGTATATATATATATATATATATATATATTATACATATATATATATATATATATATATATATATATATATATGTTCGAACGAACAGTTTCAGGTTGACGCTTCACTACGAAACAACTCCTGAAGACGATAATTGAGATGCCCGAGAATCTAATATTACCCATATATATATATATATATATATATATATATATATATATATATATATAATATTATTATTATCATCATCATCATTGTCTGTCACCTCAATACTTTTAAACCAGTAATGATCTAAAGTCTCTAAGCCTTGATTAAAATTTGGAACTCCCAAGTTTTTTATAATAATCATCCACGGCAGCTGTAATATCGTTGCCCGTTGAAAATTTTTGAATTGCAAGGTTTTTTTCAGTCGTTGAAAAAGGCAGTAATTCTACGGTGCTAAATCCAGCGAATTATGAAGGTGCGGCAAGAAATCGAAGCCTAATTCGTTAATTTTGTAATAATAACTTGGGAGTATGCATTCGTCCTGGTGAAAAAAAGTTTTTTTTTGCTATTTCTGGAGATGAAACAACCATCGCCTTCTTTGAGACGGACGTGAGGGGCAGAAAGAATCACTAGTCGTCACTGTTTAGATTGTTGTTTTGTTTCGCGAATGTAATGATAAACTTAAGTCTCATCTGTGGTAATTAATTGGCGCTCCAAGCACTCATGAGAAGTTGGCGTTCGCACCAATTTTTAATTAACACTGAGTAATCGCAGCAGCAACCTCGTCCAACTTTTTATTCAAAATGTATGTTACGCATTCTTTAGAGAAAGGCAACTTTCTGGTTTGGAAGTAAAGCTGACAGCTGCATATAACAGATATAATAGAAAGAGAATTAAAAATTTCGATACAAACTGTAACAATTTCTGAAAACCGACTTTACACGATGACAAGAAATAAATACGAGAATTTTTTGAACATTCCTGCACCGTGCGTGAACGGTATCTTTTTAATACACCTTTTTTTATTGTGATTTTCACAGTAGTTGTAACCGTGAATTACATTTTTCCATGTATGTACAATCTGTGGAACGAGATATCTCTCCCTGATCATAGTTAAATAAGTATATAAATAACAGTACTATATTCTAAAGCGGATATGTACATCTCCGCTTTCAAATATGTAAACACAACTAATGTGAAGAACATTATTATCTTTGTGTAATAAAATAGAAAATGAAAACGAAAGTATTTTTATTAATTCATGTGTATTCAATACACATAAATATTTCTTCCATTACCTGGGACCGATACCTTTTAGTGAATCTATTAAAATTATTAATTAATTATTTTAAACATATTTTTATACTCAGCATCAATCCTTCTCTCTTCAGCATCAAAATGATTTATCACGTGTCTATTAAAATCAGGTATTTTTTTTTAAACGATATTTCTATATCTATCATAGCCAATGCAAATAGTCTTTACTAACATACGGTATTTTGTAAAAGTGTTACTCTATTGTTTTTAGTGTTACTCTCTACAGTTGTTACTAGCAATGTGCATAACTTAATAATTTCAGTCTCTAAAAATGTTTAATTAAGTTTGTTATTAAAAAATAATTGAAGAATTGCTATAGCTTCAAAATATTCACAAAAATCTTTCAAGTTCGTTAAATAACTAGTTGAGTTTTTAATTTAATATTATTCATTAAAACTACTACTAATGTACCCAGAAAGTGATTTTAACTAATTTTGTCATATAAATTATTAAAAGTACATGAATGGAATAAAACCAAAATACACCACTAAAATTCATTAAAACTACTACTAATGTAGATAATATAAAACAAAAAACAAACATAAACACTACATGAATGTTACAACAATACTAACTGGGCTATTGACCCAGAGCAGCTGTTAAACAGCATAAATTTTATTATGCTTGAATTTCGGTCTAATTTGCTATACGATCGTATATGTACGTTTAAAACAATGAGGTCAATGGCTAAGGCAAGGACACTAGCCCATGACTGGCTATATACATGTACATATGTCTATCGATAGAATGTACTACGTGCGGAGGACAATCAGAATTATATTCATATATATTTGCCATATGCATTGAAAATAATTAACTGTAACAAATCATTTTGGTTGTTATAATTTATATTATTTCATGAATGATGGAAGGTTATTGACCGAATGACCCATCACTAACATCTATAAATTCATACCTATGCGTCTACAATGAAATACAATAAATATCTTTATTTTTTCAGTTACACGTAACATAAAAAGGAATAATAAAATTTAAGTTTTCAAAATGCCGAATTTTTGATTTTCTTGAAAATTTGTAACTTATTCAGTTCTTTTTCTTTTTCTTAAGAAACTAGATGAAATTCATAATATGCATTAATTTATGGTATATACTTGTTAAATTTATTAGATTAGGTACTTTATGAAAGTTGAAAACTGTCTGTTGAAACATATGATACTGGAAGCGCTTCTTTTTCTTCGAAGCACGCACCACTGACTGAACTCTCGCAGTGTCAACTCGTTTGTTATATTGTTTACGAAACAATTATACAAAACTACAAATAATTGGAGATTTAGAGAAAAATTCCTGAGACAAATGGTGAAAGTTAAAAACCTGTAAAAGAAAAATTCTCATTGAATTTGGTCGTAGTTAGGATGTAATATATTACCTGTCTTTTTCTTTCCAACTCTTTCGGTTCGTTTAAAATTTTAAAAGAAAATTTGCTCCATACACATAAATATCTACACAAAAGTGTTTTGCATTCTTCGCATAACGTGCGTTACGTGTGGGAAGGCTTTTCTATGAAGTTACTGATAGACTAAAGTTATGTATTCAAAATCAAAGGTACTACATAAAATATTAAATGAATATAAAGGACATCATTGCTAAAAATTTTCTCATACAAATCAAGATCAATAAATTTTTAAGAAAATGTAATTGATATTTCATATAACCATTTCAACAACTAAATCATCCCCAGCTTTTGTCCAACTGAAGATATAGTAATGCCTTTTAAGTAAGTAGATCATCCTGATATTATTTTTTTATCAATGTCTTAAACAGCGTCATAGATATTTAGTTGTAATTGGAGAAGCGTTAGTAGAAAGTTATTGTCAGAAATATAAAATCAAATATTGTAAAATTAGGTTACGGAGATATACAATTACAAGAGTACAAAGTAATAAGTAATTGAACCTATTTTTAAAGCTATATTTAAATGTGAACTTGCTGATAGAAAAAGTACATCGTACTCTACACATCACTCGGTTGAAGGAAATCTGAGAACGTGATCGCGAAGATAATTTATTGCTGTTAAGAAAGTTTCATTATTCATCTAGTAACGTCAAATTTTATTCAATATTAGTAATACACCCATCAACTCGCAAGGTCAACCCATTATACGCTATAAATCATATATTTTTCGAAACGTGACTTTGCACGACGATGAATCCTTCCATGTTTATCATAAACTTATGGTCGTTTACTCTTTTTCCCAATTTGCGTCAAAAATATAAGCAGTTTTCATCTCATCACGCGATAAAACAATAAATATGTTTATATCCGGGATGTCTCTGCTCACTACATGTCATCGATTTTGTAATATATTTTATTGGATTAATATAGACACATTGTTTAAAAATAAAACATCGATTAAAGGTGAAGCGACCAGAATATCTTTTAAAATGTTAACAAGGTTGTGAAGCATTGCATGCAGTTTATTACAAAAATAAATCATTTTATTATTATACATATTGCGATTATGTTTTTAACCAATCATCTAATCAAATGAAAAATTAATTTAAAATAAAATTCTTGATTGTCGAAGTCGTTACTTTGTGAAACTCCATTATACTAAGGAATAAACACTATCTAATTTTCACACTATATTACATATGTATATATGTATGTATTAACTGCGACTAGTTTCGTCTTGTGTTTTATTTATTATTATTTAGTAAAATAAAATTACTTAATTAATTATCTTCGAAAGATTCACAATACAAAATCTTTAATAGACTGCATGACTATTTTAAGTATTGATGTGCAGTTTTAGATTTTTTCCTTAATTTTAGATACATTTAGAAATTAGGTCTGCCTTCAACACATTTTGCATCTGTCGATTTTTCAATTAAATCTTTAATGGCATTTTTTTATTAATTTGATCCCGACCATTTGCGGTTGTGTTAAATCCTCTTCATGCAAAAACCATATTCTGCAATATTCTTCAATCGGTATTCATTTCAAAACAATCAACAAACCCTATTAAAAATATTCACGTAAGATAACATATAACTAG
>JAVIWB010006687.1:0-12220 GCA_031893035.1 Dermolepida albohirtum
GGAACGGCAGAAGCGAGAAACCCCGCCAAGGATCAAGATAGATGGAGAAATCGAGGCCAAGATCGTGGCACTGACCTGCAGTGAAGCGCCAGAAGGGCGCAGTCAGTGGACGCTACGCTTACTGGCAGCCAAGGTGGTCGAACTAGGGATCATGGAGAGCGTTTCCCATAACGCGATTGGGGAATGCCTTAAAAAAACGAGATTAAGCCATGGCTACAGAAACAATGGTGCATTCCCAAACCCTCAGCGGAGTATGTAGAACGGATGGAGGATGTGTTGGAGGTCTACAAGCAACCCTACGACCCGCTGCGCCCTGTGGTTTGCCTTGATGAAACGAATCGTCAGTTGATTGGCGAGGTGACTCCTCCACTCGCAGTCACACCTGGTAGCGTCCAAAAGTATGATTATGAGTATGTTCGCAATGGCGTCGCGGATATTTTCATGATGTTTGAACCGCTGGCGGCTCGTCGCTATATTGTCGTAACAGACACACGCACTCGGATTGATTTCGCAATGTGTCTACGTGATCTATCGGATAAATACTACCGGCATGCTGAGAAGATTTTGCTCGTCATGGATAATCTGAACACACATGCGCTTTCTTCCCTCTATGAAGCGTTTCCGCCGGAAGAAGCGCGCAGGTTGGCAGAGCGTTTCGAAATCCATTACACGCCCAAACATGCTTCTTGGCTCAACATGGCTGAAATCGAGATCGGCATTATGACCAGGCAGTGTTTGCGCGAAAGAATTCCCACCAAGCGGATTATGGCCGACATCGTTGCCGCCTGGACTGCCTCTCGGAATGCTGCTTCTCTCTCCGTCAACTGGCGTTTCTCCACACAGGATGCCAGAATCAAACTTAAATACCTGTATCCGAAATATTAGACATTACAGAGCACTAGTAGTGGTCTTCTAGAGGACTTTATCCGTATTGATAATGATATAATATATGACGAAACGCATGTTATTCGCTTTTCAAAAAACAAAAAGAATTGTGATAAGGAAGTCATTTACGCTTTCGCTTTTAACGAAAATGAGTATATCATTGGTGATATAAACCGGTTTTGTATTCAAATGGAGCGAAGAAGAAATGAGCTGAGTAAGACCCATGTGCGTAAACTAAACAAATTTTTGCAAAAAAGAGACAAGATGCAATTTAAGCGAAGTACAAGAGATAAAAGTAAAATGACGAATGCTCTTAATGTGGTGCGCGATCAATCGGAAACTTACGTCGAAGAACATGTCATTTCACCAAAATTTTTAACCTTCAATGCTAACTACGACCGTTTAGCAAAGTGGTTATACTATGAAAAAAAAATATTTAGTGATATAGCACAAAAAATAGGTGCTAGTCTACTTGTCTTTTATGAATTGAATTATGGGAGCAGATTAGTGCTTCCTGTCGCAATAAAGTTTTACAGTCATCACGAAATATACCTTCTCTGTCCTCGATTTCGATCTAGTTTTTCTAATTTGCTTGAAAACTTTTATAAACAAAATTCAGTGTATCCGGGAATGAATACTGGAGTTTACATCATGCAGTTTTTCATTGAGGGTGATCAACAAGTGTCACTACTTGATTTTGTAGAGGACAACATTATGACTGAACAGACGTTTGAATACAAATTGCTCCCGGCTACAAAATCGCATCTCAATGTATCCCGTAGAATTGGCATAGGAAAGACAAGAAAAAAGGCTGAGATAGATTTCTTTGGAGACTTTAATTATCAAGCTACAACTCTTCGGACAAAAAATAAACACGATAACAAGATAAAAATTAACGTCAAGAGCAAAAAGATTGCATGTAGTATGAGAAGAGATAGGACGCACAAAAATGTTATGAATGTAGTATTGGTCTTTAGCGAAGAGTAAAAAGAATTGAGGCGTATAACTATTGAGCATCGCGATAGCCTTTTTTCGTGCTTCGTCTTTGGCAGTTCCATTCCTCCCACCCCTATAGTTTTCCTGAGATATCTAAGCTCTTGCAATATCTCGAGGGTTCTTGAGCGTTTTGTGCGCTCTTGCTCCCCTTCTTATTTTCTCATAGGTCGCCGGGTCATGGATAGGCGCTTGGGTGTTTGACGGATACATATTTCAGAGCATATTTGAGGAAAATAGAAAAAATGCAAAAAATTATTTGGAGGGCGTTACTTTTTGCGCCTTTTTGTCTTATATGTAGTGAAGGGATAAAAAATACAGAAAAAGAAGATTGAATATAAAAACTTATCAGGATGGTGAGGATGGCGAACGATTTATTGAGACGATGCGCGTATGTAAGGAAAAAGAACGGATTTAAGATCTATACATATATTTGATGAGGAACAATGCGCATCTGTGACACAAGATTTGGGCTCAATGGGGAATGGAGGAAAGACAAATAACATTTGGAGGAATTGAATCATGAGGAAAATAACTGTTTCAATGATCTTCGCTCTTCTTTTGACGTTAATCATATCGACGGTAGCCATGGCTGGCCCAATTTACACGTGCAATCGTTGTATATCTGATACGGCGCACAAGCTTGGCTGCGGTAGTGATAGCACTAGAGTAGGGTTCGGTACACACAATACGACATGTGACTATTATACGCAGAAGAAGTATACAAAAGCGACATGCCAGACATGCGGCCTTGTAAAGTCGAATGTCGGAACCCATAATCACACAGAAGTGCATTCAGTGTGTAGCAACAAAAATGTTTGCCCAATATAAAACCCCGTAATTATTCAGCTCTATAGTGTCCTTTCCCCTCCATTTCCCTTGGGTAAACAGTATTCTCATGTTATGGCGCAGCGTGTATGAGTTTAATGTGAGAAATTTATGCATTATATTGTGAAACAGAATATAAGATGAGGTGCGAAAATGCGTAGAATGATTTCTTGGGTCATATGCTTTTTGTTATTTACTCAGAGCTCTATCGCGGGGAAAGCGGAATCATCGAATAGTTGGCAAGAAGTAACTCAGTTTCCGATGTATGAGGTGATTTGCAAATATGCCCCAGACGCGAATGGCGTATGGCTTGCTCCGGATGACAATGTGCTCCGCTACGACAATGAATCCGGAGTAATAACGGAACTTAGGAGTTTTCATGGGATTGAACATATAGCAAGCGTTTCCGGTGAGCTTGTCGTTCAGACTAAGAATGAAATTCATTGGGTCGGCAATGACGGCTCTTCCAGACTAATAGTTGAAATAGATGAAAAAGGAGGAGAGATTTGTCAAATTGAAGAATGTTCGGGGAACTTAATTATTTTGTCGCATGGCACGGCAGGGGCCACTCATAGCGACTCTGTAATCCTCCGCCTAATAAGCAGCGAAGATGGCCTAGATATCGCTGTCATGACGGTTCCCTATCATGCTGACAGGTTAACGGCTGACGACCATGGAAACATATATATGCCGGCGGCAGACGAGTTGGGTCATCAATTTTTATTACAAATTAACGTACTGGAAAACACGATTGACAATGCGTCGCCTGTCCGCCATTCAATAGAATATATAGCCGCTTCTCCAGACGGATCGTATGTATTCTTTGTTGAAAACGATTATCTTTATGCGTTTGATACACAGACAAAAAGCACACGCAGTACCGGAATCGCTTCACAGAGCTTGCTTGGCATACGTCGAGGAGGAAAGGAATTATATAGCGGCAATTATGAGAGTAGCGTCTTGATGAAATTGGATATCCCAGAAATAACCTCGGCAACCAAGCAATTGCGCATAATAAACAATAGTGCGGAGACCAGTGCAATGAATGCGTTATACAACCGGTTTGAGCAGAGATATCCCGAAGTGGAAACCATTAACTCCTACATGGGGGCTGAACAGATCACAACCTCGCTGATGGCAGGTGAAGCAGATATCGATATTATTTGCTGGAGAACTGGGGATAATCCGACGCTAGAGGCACTGGCACGTATGGGCTGTATATTGGATTTGAATACGGTGCCCGATCTTGTGTCCGCTTATGAAGAATGGATTCCCATGCGACAATTACTCAACTATAAAGATCAATGGGTTGCCGTTCCAATCTCTGTCCTGCCACGTGTTTGGTTTGTAAATCAGAAGCTTGCAGAGTCTTTGGACATAGACGTTCCCGATGGAGAATGGAGATGGGAACAATTCTTTGAGATCGCGCTGGAGGTGCATCAGAAATCCGGCGGCGACGCGTATGCGTTGATGGAGTATAAATCACTTCCCTATGTAGAGGAGTTTTTATTAATCAACTGTATTGATTTTGACAATTCTTCTGTTGACTATATCCAGGATGGAAGCCGTAATGTACTTTCAATATGGACTGAAAGTGTAAAAAATGGTTACGTGCAACAATCGGTAAATGCAGCGGATGTTCAATACGAGGACGAGTTTTTATTCCCTAAAGCCTTATTCGTTTCTACCGTCGATTATTTCAACAAATCAGGCGACGCTTGGGTGATCGAGCCGCCGACGATGGAAGGCATGACCGCGATTCCCGCGGAAATGACTTGTATGATGGCGAATGCGCACAGCGAAAATATAGATGTGATAACCGATTTCTTTGCTTTATTCGCGACAGATGGTATACAAGCAAGCGACGCTTATGCCTGGAGTGATGTGTTCTTGATGGATTTCGCTAAGTACCCGGAACCCATGATGTTTGGAAAAATTGATGAGGAAACGAAAAATCGAACATCATCCCCGCGTAATCATGAACTTTGGCAAAATCTGTTGGGTAAAGCCGCCAGACGGCAATGGCCATCTGATCTGAGCCGATGGAATGATTTTTCCAATCTGGAATCAGGACGGCTTACCGTGGATGCTTATCTGCAAAAGATGCAAATGGCGGCGGATATAGTAATCAGTGAATAGTTTAGTAAACTAAGAAAATGGGAGAACACAGCAATAACGATACATATAAAGGGGGATTAGATAGTACTCTTTAGATTGTTTCGGCGTGTTCCTGGGGATACGGATTATAAGCAGAAATTGTACCGTGATGTGGGTGGGGTGCCAAAAAAGAAAGAAAGAAGGTTATGAAACATGATGGGAAAAAGAGTTAGGTTTGTCGCTATATTGATGTTGGCCATCATTTTGTTGTCTGTTGTTCAAATGGCGAGTGCAGAGACGTTATACTGCTCTCGTTGCAAGAAAGATACATCGTTTTCTTATAAGTGTACGAAAAAGACCGTATCAATAACGGCAGATTTACCGTGTCATAAGACATCATCGGGATGCAGATACTGGACACGAAAAAATCGTGCAGATAATGTGTGTAGTAAATGCGGCTACGGTGGTGGAGCACATGGCTTTAAGGATCATTCATGTGTGTGCGAACATGCGGCATGCTCCAATCATTCGCTCTGTAGCTATAAGTAGTAAACGATTGCAATACTAGGAATGGTTACCCCACGCCACGCAATCTTCACGTAGCTTATAATAATGTTCGATAGAATTTACAGTTCAAGGGCTACGCGCTTAAAAACATAGTAGATACCCAAGCCCTCAGCTTTCTTAAGAAAGAGATTGGAGAGTATAGATATATGAAAAGGATTGTAACGTTTTTCCTGTCGTTGCTAATAGCCATGAATCTTGCTATACCTGCATCAGCGGCGCAAGTCGGCCTCGAGTTTCAGACTCTCTTACAAGCAAAAGGTGACTTTCTATATGCAGTGGACGACCATGGCATTTGGGTGGTTGAGGATGATCATGTATACTATAGTGCTGTTGGGAGCGAATATGGACAAAATCAAGTAGCATCTATTTCTGATATTTTATGTATATTGAGTAATAAAGATTTTTTGTTTATAGTCGCATCGGCACCAGGAGCAGAATCGTACCATATGTATAAACTAGATAAAGACGGAATGATTGAAGACGATTGGGAAATAGATTCATCACTTTTTATTCATTCGCTTGCTTGGACTGATGGAAAACAGGCCATTTTTCTTGTTTCCGATGAAAACACAGGCGGAGATGAAGGTTATATATGCGAAGAAGGACATTTCCATTATTACGATGAAACATATAATCGGTATTTAGTAACAGTCAATCTACAAACGGGAGACACGCGACCAACAGATGTGCAAGGTTTCCAGAATTATGGATTACTAATCACATCGCCTATTAATGACGAGAAATATGTTGTCTATGACGGTGCTTTATATGAAGTCGATATAACAAACAATGAGTTCACTTATATGAATATCATGAATACGGAGGCCATGTCAGTTACTTCCGGATGTGAGAATGGAACGTATTTATTATTGACATCGAATGGTGTCGAAAAGATCAATATATACGATAAGCAGTTTGAGATTTGGATACCTAAATCCAGTATTGTAGATGATTTATCTGTCGAGTTGGGAGATATTCAAAGAGTCGGTGAGAATCTATACATTAGGGATATTACCAATAACAAATTGCTGTGTTTACAGATTGATGAGAATAACATACAGTCGGAAGAATCACTGACGTTTATCATGCCGGGGTATTGGAATAACACTCAAACAGATAGAGTTGCGGACGAAATGTTTGCCCGTATGCATCCGAATGTCAAACTAAATTTCATAAACTATGATCTGCAGTATTTAACAACGGCATTGATGGCGAATGAACCTGGTTTAGATATGCTGGTGCTGGGTTCAGGATCGTTTTTGAGAATAGAGTTGGCGACATTCTACAAAGCAGGTATATTGGCGAATGTTCTTGAGAACCAAACAATAGCCGGCAACCTTGATAAATGGATTGATTTGGAGTCTGTGTTTGGGTACGAAAACGGGATATATGCTATACCAATGTACCAGAAGTTTTATTTGAATCTTACTTTTGTCGATCCAGAAATAGCTCAAAAGGTAGGTGTTGATATTCCTAAACCCGATTGGACGTTTGACGATATGTATGCATTGTATAATATTGTCGCCGAGTACAATGATCAAACAGGCGACGAAATAGTATTTTTAGCGGATTATGCCTATATGCCGCTATTGATCCGGCACTTGCTCAAGAACAATATTGATCCGTTCAATGAACAAGCGAGCATCAATACGGAAGAATTTTCCAAGTTTTTGGAATGGTGGAAAAAGGGAATTAACGATGGATTGATCATACATGCACAGACATCTGATAAATTTACCGGATATGAGGAAACACTTTTTTGTTTCTCAGAAGAATTATATGCTGATATGGTCAATAAATACACAATCTATCCGCCTAAGTCAAAAACATCCGATCGTTATCCTGTGCGCCCCATTGCCTACGCAGTCAATGCGAATAGTGTTAACCGCGATTATGCGCTTGATTATCTTGCTTGCTTGACAGATCCAAGTGCTCAGTATGCGGAGCCTATAGAGTGGTCACAGCCGATGATAAAAGATCTTAATGGTTACTTTTCTGATACAAGCCTGGCAACTTATAATAGCATAAAAAATTTCTCATACCCCTATGATAATACCCGTTTGTTTGTTGACATCATTGAAAACGGAATTGATGATTCAATATATGATTTTGAATGGGATATGTTTGATATGATATTATCCTATATCGAAGGAGAACTGGAGTTGAATGATATTCTTTTCTTAACACAGCGAAGGGGGGATATGATGCTGGGAGAGTAGCCGCGGTATTAAGAAAAGTGTAAAGTGATGAAGAATGAAAAGGACTATTTTCTTAGTTTAACAAGTGTTGGTTTTCTTATCGTCAACGGTGGCGATGGCGATTAATGCAAATACTGATTGAGGAGGTGGTTGGCGTATGCGCATGAAAAAACAAAAATCCTTGTAATCGGCCCTATAATGAAATGGGGCAGCCAGCCGGGATGATTGGCGATTACAAGGATATCGTTACGATACAATACAGATAGGGTTATCGTCAAGGCGTTTTAATTGGAGTGTGAGCGGATACCCTATATCTTTTATGCATCCAAAACAAATAGGAGGATTACCGATATGAAAATTCGCGTATTCAGTGCGGCAATCATTTTCCTTCTCTTCTGTCTGTTGCCTTTGGAAGCATTGGCAGGAACTACTTGTGATACATGCGGTAAAACTTACAATAAGAAGCTCTGCGGCAATGGAGGTGGTGTTTTCAATACATCGTCTCATGACCTGTCTGGCGCGCCCGATGGCAAATGCCGATACTACACGAGGACCTATAATACCAAGTTACAATGCGCCAGCGGGCATGCCTGGAATAATGGAACGCATAACGAAGCAGGCCTGCCTCACAGTAATCCCTGCAAGCAATATGTCATTAACGGTAAGAATTCACAGACGAAGCAATATTGTTCATTGCCTACAAAGTAAGTTTTGCGGGAGTCTAAGCGGCGAGCTTGGCTCTATTGAAATGAATATAACATTATGTTAGGAGTAGTCTTATGAAATCATCAATATCCAAGCTCGCTCTTTGGGTTACACTGATATTTCTTCTGGATTATTTTCTTATTCCCTTTTCCTATGCGGATGAAAACGAAATAGAAAATAAATCATTAGTCCTCGTCGATTCTGATGGTTTTATGTATACGAAAGAAAGTCAAATGCAAAAGGCTATTCGTATTTTCGAGCAAAACCATCCGGATTTTGAGATTGAAGTGAGATATTTCAAAGGGGATTATGTGCGAGAGCAAATCACCACGGCGCTAATGGCTCGGGAACAACTCGATATTCTACCTATGTATACGTTTGCGACATATTCTGATGGTGAAATTCTACTGGACCTTAGCGACGACGATGCGATTCAACAGAATGTGGTGGAATGGATCGACATCGCGTCACTCGTAACCTATAAGGGGAAAATGCTTGCGGTTCCCTATAGTTTTTTGACAAATGGGTACGCGTGGAATACTCCATTGGGTAAAAAGTTGGGCATTGAAAAACCGTCATTGGATTTGACTTGGGACGACTTTTACACCCTCGCCAAGCAACTCCCCAATGAGTTCGACGAAATGGGAGCGCGGTCTGCGTACCTTATGTCGGACAGCAAAATATACGCTGAGTTTTTTAAGAGATACGTGAGCGCGTACTGGGAGGACATGACTGAAGGCATTATTGACTTTGATCGCGAGGAGTTTCGTGATTTGTTGTCGTTGTATAGAAAACTATGGGATGAGAACTTATTGTATGATCGCGGCGAGTCATGGCCGGGCAGTGACGACAATTTCCTGATACAGTTTGCCATATGGAATGTCGGTGAAGATTTTGTAATGCTGCCCAGTATGAATACATCCAAGAGTGAGCCGTTGTCGATGAGTTTCATTGGCGTTAATTCGGCCACGCACTACCCACAGGAGGCGAAAGAGCTTCTCCAAATTTTCTCATCAAGAGAGGTCGTCAGAGAAAACAGAGATGAGTACTATTTAAGGGAAGACGGCACACAAAAAACGCCGTACCAGACATATATACAGATTTTTTATGAACGAGGCGTTCGAGATGATTATATCTTTCCAGTATATGAGACCAGTGAACAACTGTTACCGATGTATATGAACGGAAAGATTGACGCCGATTATCTCATCAGTGAGCTTAATAAGGCATTAGACTTAGCGATTAATGAATGATATACTGGGAGGAGTAAAAACAAGTAAGGAATACAAGCGTGCAAACTGGCACGCTTTATGATGTAGTATGGTTATCACCATAGAAGGGGACGCATACATGAGAATACAAAAGCGGGCGCTGCTCTTATCCACACCATTTATCGCGGCATTTATGCTGTTTTATGTGTTGCCCTTCTTTTATTCGTTTTACTACTCCGTCATTGAAAGCGCCTTTTCGCACCGGTTCGTGTGGCTAAGTAACTACGTCAGCGTACTTTCCAACAAATATTACAGGCTGGCGCTTAAAAACACCTTTGAGTTCACGCTGATCGGCGTGCCGATTCTTATAGCGCTGGCGCTGTTTCTGTCGGTCATGTTTAACGCGCTCGGAGATAAGCATGCGCTGCTCCGAAGCGCGTTTATCCTGCCGATGCTGCTCCCCACCGCTTCCGTGGTGCCGATATTTCGGCAGTTCTTTTCCAATCAGTCAAGCGGCGTGGTTCAGGCGCTCTTAGGGATAGGATTGCCGGGCGGACAGATCGTGAGGGTGCCTGTGTATCTTCTGTATCTTTGGAAAAACGCCGGATTTAACATCGTGCTGCTCATGGCGGCGCAGATGATGATCCCGAACGACATCTACGAAGCCGCGGCGCTGGATGGCGCGCGCGGATTTCGGCGCTTCCGAAATATCACTTTGCCGCTGATTGCCCCGACGCTTTTTTTCGTAACGGTGCTCTCCGTCGTGCAATCGCTGCGCATCTTTAAAGAAGCGTATCTGCTCTACGGCGCGTATCCCGATCCGTCCATCTACCTCGTTCAGCATTATATGAACAATCATTTCTATAAATTGAATTACCAGAACCTGACGTCGGGCGCGATCATGTTCGCGCTTATCGTATACGCTGTGGTTGCCGTTGGCTATCGGTTTGAGCGAAGAATGGACGTGACGCTATGAGGAACATCGCGCGCTTGACCGGACTCGTCGCTTTGGCGGCGCTATTCGTCTTCCCCGTGCTCATCACAGCCACGAGTTCGTTCATGGGCACGGCGGAACTATCCGAGGTTTTTGACCAGAAAGGCGCGCTCATCCGGCTGATCCCAATCAAGGCCACACTGAACGGCTACTACGAATTGCTGTTCGCCAGTGAAAAGTATCTCAATATGTTCTGGAATTCCATGTTGCTGGCGGTCTCTATCGCTGTCGGCAGCGTGCTGGTAGGATTGGTTGTGGGGTATGCGCTGGCTAAGTGCTGCTTCAGGGGGAGGGACGCCCTTCGATTCCTGTACATCGTCGTCATGATGATGCCGTTTCAGGTGACGCTTTTGCCAAACTATATCATGCTTAAGCAGATGGGCCTGTATAACACAAACTGGGCGCTGATCCTGCCGGGCGTGTTCGCGCCTTTCGGCGTATTCTTGCTCAGCCAATTTATCAGGGGATTGCCCGATGAAACTGTTGAGGCGGCGGCGATGGAAACCAATTCGCCCGTTCGGCTGCTTTTGCAGGTGGTCGCGCCCATGGTCTATCCGGGCCTGCTGGCGCTGTTTTTGTTGTCCTTCGCCGACGCTTGGAACATGGTGGAACAGCCGTTGATCCTGCTGAAGGACGAATGGCGGTATCCCCTATCCCTCGCACTCAACGACATGCGCGGCAGCGATATGACGGTGGTGTTTGCCGGTTCTGTCCTGTACATGATTCCCGTGGTGTTCCTATACCGGTTGTTCGAGGAAGAATTGATTCAGGGCCTGAGCGTTGCGAAACTTTGAAAGCGGGTGTGGTCATGAAAAACCAAAGAAAGGGCGCGGTAAAGGGATTGGTCATGTTCTTATGCGTTATAGCCGCGCTCACTTTTTTCTCGCGCACGATTTACTACGGCACGCTGCCCAAGGTGGGCGTGGCGCGGGTGAGCAGCGGCGTGCTGCAGAACGAAATATCGGATAGCGCCTTCCTGCTTAACTCCGATCAAAGCGAACGGGTGGATATCCCTGTCGATCTTTCCGAACTCAGACTGCTCGTGAATCAGGTTGCCGTGCGGGAATATACCTCCGTGCAAAAAGGCAGTATTCTGCTCACCTATGATCCGGTCGTCGGTGAAGACGCACTTAAGAAAGCCGAGCTCGCGGCCCAGCGAGCCGAGGAAGCGCTCGCCACCTGGGATCAAAGCTATTTAAGCGCATGGCAAAAGCTGAACGCCGAACTGCAAAGCGTTACCAAGAAAATGAATGAACCGGATGCGGATATGAATGCGCTGAATGATCAGCTAAAAGGCATACAGTATGAGTTGTCATCCCTCGAGAAGACGCGAATGCTCGACGGTACGACCCGCATCGAAAAAGAACAGACGCTTAAAAGCGCCAAAGAGAAGCGCGATACACTCAATAGCCTCAGCGCCTCCGGATGGGCGCTTATGTCAACCGTGGACGGCCTCGTTGGCGAGGTGTCCGTTAAACCGGGCGACGAGTACACGGGCTTGCTCCAGCTTTTTAAGTTGTTTCCTGCAAATGCGAAGATCAAGGTAGGCGTGGAGACGGATTCGACGGTCGAGATTGTGTCGCCGGAATATGTTACGGTATATGCCGGGGATGGGACACTTAAGAGCCGCGAGACCGGCTGGTCATTTGTGGGTGAAACGGCGCGGGGAGGCAAGCGCGTATTATGGGCGGAACATGCGGAGGGGTTAAGCGCACTGGACGGGCTTAAAAACCACCTTCCGC
>JAVIWB010006688.1:0-12068 GCA_031893035.1 Dermolepida albohirtum
GATATTGGCGCGTGGGATTCCGCCATCGCCAAGGTACGCTATATCTTCAACTATCTGGAAGAAGAGGGCATTCCTCTGTCGCTGATCAATATGGGCGGCGGTTTCCCGGCGCGATATATCAACAAGACCTGTGATATCGATGTTTACGCACAGGAAATCACGCGTTACCTGCGCGAGGATTTTTCCGAGGAAAAACCGCTGGAAATCATCATGGAGCCGGGGCGCTCCCTGGTGGCGGGCGCGGGTATGCTGGTCACCGAGGTGGTGCTGGTTTCACAGAAGTCTCGTGTGGGCGTGGATCGCTGGGTGTACCTTGATACCGGCACGTTCAACGGTCTTATTGAAACCTGGGGCGAAAGCCTGAAATATCCCCTGTACTGTGAAAGCCGCGGGCCTTTAAGCGAAGATTTTATTATCGCCGGCCCCACCTGTGACAGCCAGGATATTATGTACGAATTTTTCCGTAACCCTCTGCCGCAGCATATCAGTATTGGTTCCAGGGTTTACTGGCTCACCACCGGGGCGTACACGTCAAGTTACTGTTCGGTGGAATTCAACGGTTTTCCGCCGTTAAAAACATATTTCGTCAATAATCCCCAAACCGACGAAGAAACGCTGTAATAACCACATTGTGAAAATTAAAAGGCTGCCGCAAAATTAAAAGCGACAGCCTTTTTTGTATTATTGATGTTACAACCTAAAGCGCCAGTTTCCACGCTTTTTTAAGTCCCAAAGCCCTGGCGTTTTTGTTGTTAATGGTTAAAGACAGTTCCTGTCCTTTTAAATCCACAATAATTTCCGTATTAACGGCGCCGGTTTTGATCTTTTTGATTTTGCCCGCAAACTGGTTTGGGGCGCTGGTTTTGACATTATACATAACATGCCTCCTTTTGATTAATTCAGCCTTCATTTTGATGGCCACAAGCATCAGTATAGGTGATTTTTCTGGCAAAACAACTATTTTATTCTAAAAAACGTCTTATAATTTAAAAGGGCTTAAGGTCTGAAACTGGAACTCTGGCAAGGAGATGAATGCTCTTAAACCAAAAAAGGCCGCCCAATTTTGGACGGCCTTTAAATTCCAGTTAATGAAGCGTTTAAGCTTTAACAGCAATGATGATATTCGAGGCTTTTATTAATGCCGTAACTTTGCCGTCTTTTTTGAGCTTTAAAGCATCGGCGCTTTTGTTGGTGATAATGGCGGTTAATATCTGGCCGCCGCTAAGTTTAACATCAACTTCGGTATTTACGGCGCCTTTGTCGATTTCAGTGATCACGCGGGCAGGGCGTTACGCGCGCTCACCTTTAAATCGCCGTCCACCGCCAAAATAACCCACGATGCCTTGATCAGGGCATAGGCTTCCATGCCTTCCTTAAGTCCGAGTTTTTTAGCGCTTTCATTGGTAATAATCGCCGCCAGTTCTTGTCCGTTTAAATCCAGGATGATTTCCGCGTTAACAGCGCCAGTCGTAATTTTTTTGATCTTGCCCGCAAACTGATTGCGGGCGCTGGTTTTTACACCGTTCATAACGAGCCTCCTGTTAATAAGTTGGGCCGGTCTCCATTGACCGGTTCCCTGCTTATAAGTATATGATATTTAGTTGAAAAAACAACTTAATTATTAATTAAGCCGGGACACCGGACTTGTTTTTAATTTTAACTTTATTTCAAAAAAATATGTGCTACCATAATTATATGGCAGCCGCAGTTTGTTTGATCACATTTTGGGGTTTAAGTTATTTTTCAGATTTAGGTGATAATAATTGTTGTGCAGCTTAACCGAAACATAAGGAGTATAAGCTGCGAAAAAAATTATTGGGGTTTTGTTGCTGGTGTGCTTTGCCGTTTGGCCTGTAACGGCTTCGGCGGAGGGTTTGTTGGGAACTGGCGATTTCAGTTTGCCGGACGGCGGCGTGAAGGTTGCGGCCGAGGAGGCTTTGCCCGACGGTACCAGTGTAATTATGGCAGGCCGGATCGAGGAGCCACAAGGCGGCACTTTGTATAAATTCAGCGATCCCACCGGAACCATCCAAATTAGTGTTGATTATGCAATACAGGATCAGGTCGATGTTTTGAATGTAAATGATATTGTGGAAATATACGGCACAACCGCCCATGATTTCGACAAATTTTTTGTCATTGTTAACCGTATTGTAAAACGCTGAATTAATTGGCAGAAAGGCTTATTATTATGCGTAAATTATTAATTTTTTCGATTTTAGTTGCTTTTTTAATCGCTCCGGGTTTAACTATGGCGCAGCAAAAACCGGGTTTTAATCCAAATCCCGAAACTAAAGCCGGTTACACCGGCTCGGTGGCGTTTCAAACCGTATCGCAGGTTCTGCAAATGCGCGACGACGCGCCCGTGGTTATGGAAGGCAATATCGTACGCTTTTTAGGCGGCGAGAAATATGAGTTTGTGGATAAAACCGGCAGCGTTACCATTGAAATTGACGATGACTACACCTGGGAAGGCCAAACTGTGGGGCCTGACGATACTGTCATTATTTATGGCGAAGTTGATCGCGATTTTAAGGACTTTAAAGTTGATGTGGACCGCGTAATCAAAAAATAAACATACCATAGCGAGGCCAGCTTGAACTACACGCTCGAACCCATGCGGGACGCCCACGGCCAGGCTGTAATGACGATTTTTAATCATTATATCAAGGAAGGCTTCAGCAGCTATTTTGAAGAGCCTTGCCCGACCTGTTTTTTCTTACGCTTCTGGAAGCGACCCGCGATTATCCGGCGGTAACGGCGGTAAGCGATACGGGGGCGGTGGCGGGCTTTGCCTTCGGGCACACCCTGCATCCGGCTTCATCATTGAAGCGTACGGCGGAAATAACATATTTCGTGCATCCCGAACATCATCATCAGGGTCTGGGTGTTATGATGCTTGAATATCTTATCGAGCGCGCCGGGGCTTTAGGTATCGATAATCTCGTGGCCGTGGTGGTTTCGCTTAACGAGCAGGGGCTGGTTTTTACGACAAAAACGGCTTTAGGGAATGCGGCCGGCTGGTCAACGCCGGCCGTAAATTCCACCAGGATTTTGACGTGGTTTTTTATCAGCGTCATTTGAATGACAGCAATGGGTAAGGCCTTTAATCTGCCGCCACGCTGGTCAGGGTTTCGTCTAAAGGCGCTTCCATAAAAACTTTAGCGGCTCCGGCAAGCTCCTGATCCTCTACTGCCTGTAAACGGCTGATGTCGTTTTGGAGCGATTCTTTAAGCAAAAGCCAGCTGTAATGAAAAAAGCTGTAAAACAGGTTTTCGGGAATGGCGGCGTAAAAATCGCCCAAAATGGTTTCGTCCGGCTGGCCCTTAGTGGTTTCCCGCGCGGGCAGCAGGTTTTCGGTTTCAGCATATCGGCGAAGGCGGGCAGGGGCGTGGGACGCTCGTCGTCCATAATGCCGTCAACAGCGTCGAATAGCGGCGCGTATATGTTCAAAAGCCGTAAAATGAAATCGGCGTCGGGCTGGTTGGGCGCATCAAGATCGCTGTCCACGGCCACGCCCGCCAGACGCGTCAAAAAAAGCATGGCCCAGGGGGTGGCCTGCCACAAAATGGTTTCGCTTTCCATGTTCGCGGCCAAAAGTCCCGCCGCTTCATCCGCGGCCAGGTTGTCTTCATCCGTAATCGCTTCCAATCGCCGGGGAACTCCGTCCCGGTAATAGGGCGTGGCCAGGTTGTCCCAGGGAACCTCTTCAATGCTTAAAGCTTCAATAAAATCCCGGTCTTGTTGTTTTCATATCCGTAGTCTTTCCCATTGCCAGGGCGCTAAACGGTTTGGGCCGTAGCGGGCCGTTAAGATTGTTTTTTCTTTCAACTTTTAAAAAGTTTAATTTTTGCGCTAATATGTAAAGCCGCGGTTGCCGCTACAATCTTGCGGATACAACTGAATCAAGCTTTTAAAAGAACGGTTACATGTAAAATGATCCGCATTAAAAGTAACATAAACGATTTTAAAGTTGATTTGGTATAAGTAAAGATATTCTCCAAATAGCAATACATCGTACTTGCACAGCCGCTAAAAAGGAAGCGGCATTTTTAGCATATCTGGTTGCAATACCGCGCCATTGCTTTAATTCTAAAAAAGCATTCTCTACCAAATGTCGTAATTTATATAAATCCTTGTCATATTCGCGTTGAACTTTACGGCTTTTCTTTGACGGAATAACAGTATCCATCTCTGCTAATGCCGCAAATTCAATAATTGCATCCGTATCATAGGCACGATCGGCAAGTAATGCTTCAGCGTTAAAACCTTCTATTAATTTGCCTGCTTGCGTACAATCAGCAGCGGCGCCTTTTGTAATAATAACTCTGACCGGCATACCATGCGCATCCACGGCCAAATGTATCTTTGTGTTGAGCCCCCTTTTGTGCGGGCCATTTCCTGGTTGCCGCCTTTAGCTCCCGCTGCATGGGGATGGACTTTAGCATGACTCGCATCTATCATAAGCCATTCAAAATCGGGCTCATCTATCAAAAATTCAAGTATTTTTTCCATGTGCCGTTATCACGCCAACGCGAAAAACGACGGTGGGTGTTATTCCAGTCTCCCAAATCAGGCGGCAAATCACGCCATGGAGCGCCCGTTCTTAAAATCCAGAAAACAGCATTTATAAACAGCCTGTTATCGTGAGCATTTCCTCCCCACGTCCCTTTGCGACCGGGCAAAAGAGGCTCTAAAATATTCCAAACACTATCTGATATGTCATGACGTCTATGAGCTGGTTGCATACTGCCTCCTAAGTTTGAAAGTAGTATACAACAAATTTCAAAATTTTACAAATCTATTAACGACACTATCTAGCTTATTTTAACAAAAAGCGTTATGTTTACGTTTTTTTAGTGCGCGGCGTTAAAAACCGCCCGCAATCGCACGCGGCCTAAAATGCTGTGCTTAACGTATGGTATATGATATAACGGTACAAGGTATTTTTTGTATAACCCATAACCGTCCGGACGTTTTATGAACTTCGTCGATTACCTGCTGACCGATGCCAATGCGGTCAACATTCACGATATAATCACTGATATAGCCGAAATTTGGAATACCGTTACGCACGGCCTTTCGGTGGATGACTTCGTGAAACATCCGCAATATATTAAGGATCTGGTGTATATCCTTAATTTCGACGGGGTGTGTACCTGGGATGGGCTGGATGCCCTGGGACAGGGGATAGGGAACTGTTTGATAATACTGTCAAAGCGTTCGAAAATATAGGTTACGAACCGGCCGTAAAGATTTTGCGCGAGGTTCTGGGGCTTGATGAAGTGCAATCCTTTTATAATAACCACAGCTTTTTCATAAAGCGGCAAACCCTAAGTGAAATCGCGGTGCTGGAACGCCGTTTGCAGGCGGCCAATTATAGTACCGCCATGTGGGTGCGGCTGGAACGTTACGTGATTAAAGCGCATTTGGAATTGCGCAAAACCGGCGCAACACGGCCTAAAAGCCAGAGGTAGCTTTCGAGCGGTAATTTACGATAACCCGTTGCTGGTACGGATAATTTTGTAGCAAAATGTTTTGACACAAGCCCCCCAAAGAAGTTATTATGACAACACTATGCTGACAATAAGCGCCGAAACGCCATAATCGTTGGTTTACCCTGAAAATTTTTTATTTAGGAGGTTCCGCAATGAGTGATTTCATGGATCTTTGTTTACGCCGCCAAACTTGTCGCAAGTTCAATCCCGATAAGCCCGTAGAACATGATAAACTGGTAAAATGCATTGAAGCCGCGTGTCTGGCTCCTTCGGGCTGTAATGCGCAGCCCTGGAAGTTCGTTGTGGTGGAAAGCCCTGATAAAGTGGCGCAGGTTGGCGAAACGCCGCAGCAAATGGGTATGAATCCTTATGCGGCCGATGCCAGGGCTTTTATCATAGTTTTGGAACAGCATGCCGTATTGATGCCAGGCTTTGGTTATGCTGGACAGCCATATTTCGCCAAGGGCGACTGCGGCGCGGCGGTGGCCCATATTTGTCTGGCGGCTGAAGACCAGGGCCTGGCTACCTGTATTTTCGGCATGTATGATCGCCCCAAGCTTTGTGAAATTTTGAATTTGCCTGCCGACACCCGTTTTGCCGGTAATTACCGTGGGTTATGCCGCCAGCGACGAAGTTCGCAAGAAAATGCGCAAGTCGATGGAAGAGGCGGTACAGTTCGTTAATTTTTTTAAAAATTGTTATGTTTTAAAGGGTTTTGGTTTATGGCCAAAACCCTTTGTTTTTTTATACGGTTAGGTACATTGCCGGTGTGCGTTTTTGCTTGTTATATTTCATGAGCATTCAGTTAAAGTGGATTATTTTGCTAAACTAAAACTAACTTGCCGTTAAACCCGATTTATGTTAGGAGCTCTCCACAATTTTATGGCGGAACTATTACAATTATGGAGAGTAATTTATGCAATGGTTTCACGTGCTGGCGGGTATGGTAATGAATGGCGGCAGATTTAGGATAACGGAAGCGTGGGGCGGGATCAGTAATGCGGGTGATGCGGACCGGTGTTACGAATTGCCCGGTTTTGCCGCCGATTTGGTTTATGTGCTTGATTTTGACTGGTTGTTTATGCATTGCGGTTTAAAGGAATTTCTGCGACCGGATTTAAAATGTTTGGCCGGCACGCTGCATGCATTCGAAAATTTGGGTTACAAGCCGGCCATAAAGGTTTTAAGCGAGTTGGCTAATCTGCCGGATATTCGCGCATACTGCGGAGGACAGCGCGGGTGGTTTAGTATTAAGGCCCTGAGGCTGATAGCCGGCGGGGAGGAATACTTCGCTCGGGCTATGCGGAAAGTGTTTGGCTGTATTTGCAACGTTATGCGGCAAAAGGCCGTCTGGAAATACCGGGCAAGCGGCCTGATGTGCGCTTTAGGGTTTATTGTGATTAAACGGATAGCGGCTATATTCTTGCTTTAGCATGTTGAGCGATCGCCGTAGGCGTGATTTCAACAAAAAACCGCCCGCTATGCAGGATTAAAAAAGAGCAACACGTTCTGGTAAAGTAGTGGAAGTTCAGGCCACTACAAATAACTAAGAATTACCATGCTGGTCAAAGCCCTAATTCTGTTAAAGTCTTTTTATAGACAAGGAGGCATAGCCTCGAACACCAATTAAGGAGATGACCAGCATGGCAAGAAAAAACATAACACATTGGGATGGAATAGTTCAAGAATCAAATAACGGCGTAAATATTTGGGTTGGCGTGGATGTTCATAAAAAAAGCTACAGCGTGGCTGTTTTAAGCGATAATGGGGTTTGGCACTGTTTTACCACACCAGCCGATAACCCTGGTTTGATTAAACAATTTAAGGGACGCGGCATAAATGTAACTGGCCTGGTTTACGAAGCAGGTTTGACAGGTTTTGGGTTATGTCGCGAATGCCACAAAATGGGCATTGATGCTATGGTTGTGGCAGCAGTCAGAATACCGCGCCCGATTGGCAAGACAGCAAAAACCGATAAAATTGATTGTATGAAGTTGATGAGATAGACCCGCCTCCTCAAGGCGCCACTTGGCACGCCGGCATCTATGTGCCATAGTTAGTATAAAAAATACTTAACATAATAAAGGAGACGGGTCATGAAAACAGTTTACTTCATTGGATTAGATATTGCCAAGAACATTTTTCAGGTTTTTTTAGCTGACGAACAAGGACGTGAGCTTTGCAACAGGCAAATAAAACGCGCGGCCATGGCAACATATTTTGCAAGGCTTAAACCTTGTACAATAGGGGTAGAAGCTTGTGGAACCGCACATTATTGGGCGCGAAAGCTGGGAGAATTTGGACATGATGTAAAACTAATCCAGCCTCAGCGCGTTAAAGCCTTTTTGGGACACAGCAACAAAACGGACGCGGCTGACGCGAGGGCGATTTGTGAGGCGCTCATGCATCCGGGTACGCGTTTTGTACGCGGGAAAACCGTCGCACAGCAGGATATCGATCATTTACTTGCCCGCCGGGAACGCTTGATAGGCAATTGTACACAAATAGTCAACCAGACGCGTTCGTTCCTGGCGGAACGTGGAATTGTCATTCCTAAGGGAAAGAATGCGTTCGATAAGACCATCCCGCTGATTTACGCGGAGCATTGGGAGGAATTCAGCGGGGGCTTTCAAGCCGTGCTGACGGAGAATTTAGCGGAATACAAGGAACTTACAACCAAAATAGATGCTCTTGATGAATTAATTAAGGTACGGGCTGACAATTCTGATGAATGCAAGCGCCTGATGCAAATAAGCGGCCTTGGGCCGCAGACTGCCATAGCCCTGATTTCCCATGTAGGAAACGCCAGGCAGTTTAAAAATGGCCGTCAAATGGCGGCGTATTTGGAATAACGCCAAAAGAACATTCTTCAGGCGGCAAGCGGCGTCTGCTTGGAATCAGCAAACGTGGGAACAAACGCTTGCGAACTTTGCTTATTTTAGGTGCTCGTTCGGCCATATTGGGTCTTGCACGCCGCAAAAAAGGAGCGGACGGGCTTCCGCTTCGCCTGTCCGTCATGGATCGGTGGATATTGGATTTGAAAGCCAGGCTCGGTATTTATAAAGCAGCGGTGGCGCTGGCCAACAAGATTGCGCGGCTGGCTTGGGTGATATTGGCTAAAGGCGAGGTTTTTGATCCTGCAAAAACTTGTATGCCTCTGGCCGTTGTATAAATACGGATGATTAACAAAAATTAATTTTGCCTTATAAATGCTAAGGATTGATGAGCAACGGCCGGACCGTCTATGTGAAAACCCGTATTCTGCCATGGCACTTGATGCCGAGAAGCTGATTGGGACACATAGCGCGGATTTCATCATTGGCACAGGGAAAAATCCCGAACAAGATGCCGGAGACATGACTTGCATCCGAATTCGTCCGCAAAAAAAATCCTTGACATTGGAGGCGGGTCTAGACATGGCTGAATATTTAGCCAATATGCTTAAAACAGTAACGAACAAAGCGCATCAAAGGCTTTTCTTCGGGTACACACTTTCAGAATCAATCGTTTTTGCTCTTTACCAAGCCACAAAATCTGCTTGGAGCCGCGCTTCCATCAAATTGCTGGCGGATATGCCCAT
Organism: Dermolepida albohirtum; assembly: GCA_031893035.1. Classification (NCBI taxonomy): domain Eukaryota; kingdom Metazoa; phylum Arthropoda; class Insecta; order Coleoptera; family Scarabaeidae; genus Dermolepida; species Dermolepida albohirtum. The sequence continues at coordinate 9,079 of JAVIWB010006688.1, forward strand.
AAAAACGGATTTGCGTTATGTCCTTGATATTTTTGTATTTCTGAAGAGAAAAAGCTTTGCTGGAAAAAGAAAAGAAGCATTGTCCATTACAATGGTGGTTTTCACTTCAGGAACTTTTAGGCTGAAATGGAAAAGTTTTCAAACCAATAAATAGCGGTTTTCTTGGACTAGAGCGATTTACAAGGCCTTGTAAATAATTTTGTGTAAATGCAGTTTTTGTTAATTTATGACCGTTCCAAAATGAAACGATTTAACGCAGGCTTCCAGTCTCTGATTGGCATAGTCCATTTTTTGGAAGCCTGTTTTATTGCCAGATATACCACTTTCATTACCGATTTGTCATCCGGAAAAAGCTTACGATTGTTGATGGCTTTGCGGATTACGCTGTTCAGGGACTCTATGGCGTTTGTGGTGTAAATAATCCTGCGGATTTCATCCGGATAGTCGAACAAGGGAATGACATTTGCCCAATGCCGCCGCCATTGGGCGCTGATAGCGCCATATTTAGCGTCCCATTTGACCGCAAACGCATCCAGTTCCCGTCCGGCCTCTTCGGCAGTTATCGACGTGTAGATTTGCTTTAAATCGGCAGTTACAGCTTTATAATCTTTGTAAGATACGTATTTTAGCGAGTTTCTGACCATGTGCACAATACAAAGCTGCACTTTGGCCTGGGGGTAAACCGTGTTAATCGCTTCCGGAAAACCGGAAAGTCCATCCACACAGGCGATAAAAATCTCCTGAACGCCCCGGGTTTGCAGTTCCGTCAAAATCGAAAGCCAAAATTTTGAACCTTCATTTTCGCTCATCCACATGCCCAAAAGTTCTTTGCGGCCTTCCATGGTAACTGCCAGCGCCAGATAAATAGCTTTATTTATCACACGTTTATCCTGCTGAACTTTGACTACTATGCAATCCAGATAGACAATCGGATAAATGGCCTCCAAGGGCCGATTTTGCCATGTCTGAACTTCGTCTATTACGGCATCAGTAACTTTAGAAATAAGGGTCGGAGAAATATCGGCGTTATACATTTCTTTAAAGGCATCGACAATATCGCGGGTAGTCATGCCACGAGCGTAAAGCGCCAGTATCTTGTCATCCATACTGGTAAAACGGCGCTGGCCTTTTTTGACTAAAGCCGGTTCAAACGTGGCATTGCGGTCGCGAGGCGTAACTAATTCAATTGCGCCGTCTTCGGTATGAATAGTTTTGGATGAATAGCCGTTGCGGGTGTTATGAGCTTCTTCTGTATCCAGATGATGCTCAAGTTCAGCGTTTAAAGCCCTTTCAACAGTGAATTTGGTCAGTGTTTCGGTAAAATCACGTAAATCTTCCTGCGTCTTCAGTATCGGCAGACGTTCAGACATTTCTTTAGCTAATTTGATAATTTCATCTTTGTCCATGTAAGTGCTCCTTCTTTGTGTCATAACACACATTGGTAGATTTTGCACTTACACAAAATTCGGGACACTCTCAACCTTGAACCGCTGAATTTGGTCAGTTTTCTTGATATTTAAAAAGCCCTTTGGCCGTTGATATTTCTTGATATGTTCCCGTAACTTTTTGCCTCTCTTAGAATAGGGAACTGACTGAACCAATAAAGGTATCGTTATCTGCCTGTTTCCAAAAATCATCGCTATATTTCATGACAAACTTTACACAGTCTTGCTCTTATAGCGTCAATCTTTTTACGCGTAATATCGACGGTATTTTGAAACTGGACACACAAAATTTTAGATTTCTGATTTATAGGACAAACTGGTTTTTCTGTAAAATATCCATATGCCTCTCTCTCTATTTTAGAGCTTATGGATTCTCAGTGTTAAACTTGTAACCTTGTTGAATCCATGATTTGTTTACCTGTCAGCAAATTTCGCATGCTGTTTCCTTCATCGTGATATTCGATTGCTCGTTTTTTAAAGAAAAGCCATCATATGTCATTGTTCGATTATATCATAACAGTACGTTTTAAAAGGATATTCCTTATTTGGCTAAAGGCTTGCTCAACCATCTAAAATCGTTCTGTGGAAGCGTTCACAAAGACCAGTTAGTTTGCGGCGGGCCAAAGTTGGTTTTGGTGTGTTCAAGGCTTAAAACCTCAAGTCATTTTTAACCGTACAGCCTGAACCGCAGGGTTTAATACACATAAACGCGTTGGCCAGCATGGCAATTAATGCTGATTTGCGTTATGTCCTTGATAGCTATTTACGTGAATTTGAATTTCTGACAGCCGAAAAAGCTTTGCTGGAAAAAGAGCTTAAAGAAAACTTTTTGCCTGCTGTTGATGTTTTGCAAAGCGTACCAGGTGTTGGGCCCATCACTTCAGCAACTTTTAGGGCTGAAGTGATGGAAGCAGAGCGTTTTCAAAGTGCTGATAAACTTAGCGGTTTTCTTTAGAGCAATTTACAATTTATTTATCTTATATCCACAAGACTCAAACCATCCTTCCGCATCATTTTTAGTAACAGAGTTCAACGCTTGTTCAATTGCTTTCATAAGGGTTTCATAAGTTCGCGCTCCGATAGAACGCAGTTTTTCTTTAACCTTGCTCCACATTTTCTCAATGGGGTTAAAATCAGGAGAATAAGGCGGTAAAAATATTATCTCAGCGCCTGTGGCTTCTATAGCTTCTTTTGCCTGTCTGTCTTTGTGAGCGCTTAGATTGTCCACAACAACTATATCTCCCGGTTTTAACATCGGAGCCAACACCTGTTTGGCATACGCACGAAAAACTTCGCTTGATGTACCGCCATCAATAGCAAGGCAAGCGGTAGTACCATCAAGCCTGATAGACGAAATCATAGTAGTGGTTTTCCAATGCCCGTAAGGTGCAAGCCCATAGCATCTGAGGCCGCCTTTAGAACGACCACGTAAACGAACCATATTTGTTTTAGCCGCCGATTCATCAACAAAAACTAATTTAGCCGAATCCAGCAATTCCTGCCCTGCGTGCCACTGTTCGCGGGCTAAAGCTATGTCTTCACGAT
>JAVIWB010006689.1:0-12271 GCA_031893035.1 Dermolepida albohirtum
TTCCTCGCTGAGGTCGGCACGGTATTCCGGGTCGGCCTCCAGCACCGGCATCAGATCCATTGCCTGACCGTTTTTGATGGCGAGATCTCTCAGGCCGTTTTTGCCGTCCACCAGGTCGGGCAGCTCGTTGGAGGCCGCGAGAATCTTCATCTTGTCGGTGTAGGCGGTGTCGCTAGGCAGCTCTTCGACTTCCAATTTGATGGTGTCGCCGTACAATTCCTCAAAGCGGGCCAGGGCGGCCTGTTCGGATTTGGCGCTGAGATGGGTGCCTACGGCGTAAGTGGGATACTTGATGGTGACTATGCCGTCTGTAGACTCCGCGGCCGTGGAGACGCCGCTCCCCCACGCCACCAGGCCGAAGGCAAGACAGACGGTGACGAGCAGTGCGCATAGCTGTTTTACGCGAATCTTCATAAGGGTACTCCTCTCTTTCTCTTGGGGAAATATGAATTTGCGGGCGGATCACCGGGCCGAACCGTCCCACGTATGTCTATATTATCATAATATACAGCAATAAACAGACAGAATCATGATTATTTTATTGGTATTTTTGACCGGATTTTTTTGCGGGCTGTATGTTCTACTGAAATATTGACTTTCTTTCGTTATTTTGACCGGTTCGTCCTGTTTTATATCCTGCATTCGGCGATATGCTATAATGAATGAAAGGATGCGCATCTGAACGGGGGGACTTAACATGCGGGAGAAAATGACCATACGGGCTAAAGTGGTGATGCTCACCGCCGGGCTGGTGCTGGTGTCGCTGTGTATTTCCGGCGGTTTTTTCTTTGTCACCTACTACAACACGCTGCTGAACGCCACCTATCAGACACTTAATGCATCGATGGCTCAGGTACAGACCTCCGTATCCGGCAATCTGGATGCGATAAACAATATCGCCTACTATATCTTCTCCAGCGACCACATACGCAAATGGATCAATAACGACCTTATGTTTCCGCCGGATGATCAATTGTCCTTTTCCAAGATCAGCAAGTTGAAAAAGGATATTCAGATGATGGTGATCTTCAACAACTCGTGGATAGAAAAGCACATCGGAGCCATCTTTATCTTCGCCGACGGGCAAGCCATCGATTTGATTTCCCGTTCCGCCCGCCCCCAGCAGGAGCTGCTGGAGGTCTTTGAGCGGGCCAGGGAACAGGCGGGAGAGTACTCCGAGAGGACGGTATTCCTTCCGCCCGCCGATGGGGAGGAGGACGTCTATTTCGTCAAGCGCATCCATAACGTGTCGGACACCAAGGAGCTGACACTGGTGCTCTCCATCAGCCAGGAGGTGTTCTCGGAGGATCTGCGCCGCTTCCCGGGTGAGGTAACCGCCAGTGTAGTGGACGACGATGGCGTCGTGTTTTTCAGCAACACCCCGGAATTACTGGGACAGCGCAGCGTCTGGAGTCTTAACGACTGTGTCCCCGTTAAGGACATTCCATATGCTTATGAGATCAAAAGCCCAGAGGGAGATCAGTTTCTGGTTTACCGTACCGTGCGGGATAAAGGGTTGAACATCATGATTTCTCAGCCAAAGGCGGGCATAATAGCTCAGACTATGGCTTCTATGAACAGTTATCTGTGGGTGATGGCGGTGACCTTGGTGGTCTTGATTGTGTTGTCCTTGGGCATTGCGGCCGTTTATACCCGGTTTCTTAAGGATATCATTGGCAGCCTCAACCGTGTGCGCAACAAGGATTACACCGTCCGCATGCCGGCCTACAAGGATCACCAGATCAATATGATCAGCGATACCTTCAACCGCATGATCGATGAAATTGAAACGCTGATAAACAAAGTGTACCGCTCAAACCTGCTTCTGCGGGAAAATGACATCAAGCTGCTACAGTCTCAGATGAATCCTCACTTCCTGGTGAACACCCTGACCACCATCGGCACCAGCGCGCTGATGCAGGGGGAGCGGCAGAGTTACGAGGCCATCACCACCTTGTCGGAGCTGATTTCATCCAATCTATACAGCCTGACGGGCGACAGTTTTGTCACCGTGCGCTCGGAACTTCGCTATGTGGAGTTATACTTATACCTGCAGCACATGCGTTTCGAGGATCGGTTCGATTACGAGATATTGCTGGACGACCAGCAGCTGATGGAATGCCTGATACCTAGACTCAGCGTAGAGCCCATTGTGGAGAACGCGATTGTACACGGCATCGAGGGAAATCTCTGCCGGGGAAGGGTCGTGATCTCCATCTCCCGGGACGGGGATGCCCTGCTGTTCCAGATTGCCGACAATGGGGTGGGCTTTGATACGAATGCCTTCGCCGCCGATCTCGAGTCCAGCGGGAAAGGTCATCACATCGGCATCCGTAATACCGACAAACGGCTGAAGCTGATATTCGGTGAAAAATATGGCCTTGCGCTGTACAGCGCGGTAGGCGCGGGAACCATCGTGACCATCCGAACGCCGATGATTACCGACAGGCGGGATGAAAGGATTGGAGAGGTTTCGTGATTCGGGTGTTGATTGTGGAGGACGAGACCGTTCTGCGGAAAGGTATTCTGACCCTGATCGATTGGGCCGGTCTTGGATGCGTCGTGGTTGGGGAATGCCAGAACGGCCTGGAGGCCCGCAACTTTCTGAAAGAGCGGGGCGGCGGGGCGGACATTGTCGTGACCGATATCAAGATGCCGGGCATGAACGGTTTGGAGCTCTGTGAATACCTGCGGGTGCAGTTTCCCGAGATCCGCGTCGTTATCCTCACCGCCTATTCCGACTTTCACTACGCGCAGGCCGCCTTGAAGCTGCGGGTGCTCGATTATGTGGTCAAGTCGGGCTTTGTGGAGGAGTTGCCCCGAACCATTCGCAGGCTGGCGGATGAAATCGTCAGCGAGCGGGAACGGAAGAAGGAGGACGGAATCCCCGCTAGTGATATGTGGGAGCTTGCCTTGCGCGGAATCCTGTCCGGCGAAGACTCGGATTCCGGCCGGATTGCCGTGTGGCTGGAGGCGCTTAATATCCGGCTGAATCACTTTTTTATGATTTGTTTTGAGGTGAAGAACCTGGAGCCCGGTGACCAAGACGCGGTTCTCAACTTCTTCCAGCTAACCTTCCAGCGAACAGACAGCCATTTTTTCTGGCTGGGTTCCTGCACACTGTTGGCGCTCGCCAGCTTCGAGGAGCCGTCGGAGTCTGACAATCTTCAGGTCATCATCCATATTTGCAATGAAATCCTCTCCACCACCCGCAACTACATGTCCTTTAATATCGGCATCGGTGTCAGCAACCAACACGATTCCGCCGGGGAGCTTAACGCGTCCCACGACGAAGCGGTATGCGCCCTGAACCACCTGATGAAGGCCAATCATATGAGCCTGTACCGGGATTTGTGCAGGGAGCGCCCGGAACAACTCCCCACTGCCGCGTCCTCGGCGGCGGCGCTGCTGGAGCTTATAAGCAATGGGGATAGAGAGGGCTGTGAGCGGTTTGTCAGAACGCTGTTCCACGACCATTACCGCAAGGTGCCGGACATCGGAACCGTTCAGCTGGAGCTCACGCTGATTCTGGCGCTCTGCATTCAGGGGATGTCCGACAAGGTGATCGATCTGGAAGCCTTGGAGGGGATCGAGAAGAGCTTCACCACCGCGATGTCGGGGGAGCGATCCATACAGGGGGTTTTGCGGTTGAGTGTCCGCACGGTCTCGGCATTGCTGGAGCTTACAACCATCTCATCGGATAGTAAGAAGTATCTGGTGACCCAGGTAAACCTATACCTGGAGCAAAACTATAGAGAAACAGTCCGCCTGAGAGATATCGCCGCGCTTCTTCACATCAACGGCAGCTATCTTAGCAGACTGTTTAAAAGCCAGACCGGAGACTCTGTCATCAACACGTTAAACCGGCTGCGGGTGGAGAAGGCAAAGGAGCTTCTGCGGTCTCAACGCTACCGCATTTCGGAGGTCGGCGGTCTGGTGGGGATCGAGGATCCGGCTTATTTTTCCAGCGTGTTCACGAAGTACGCCGGGGTCAGTCCTAAGGTTTACCGGCAAGGCGGCGCGACGGCCGGGCAGCATAGTGACGAATCTGGTGCCTGACTGCTATTTAGAAAAAACTTTGAAATTTGCTCTACGTTATTCAGGCTGGAACAGTATCACGGGCCCGTTCGCCTTCGACGCTTCCTCTCTCGTGAGAGAGATTGCGGGCGGATTTCCGTTTTCATTAGTCAGCGCGAGCGCCGCGTGACACAGCGCGATGCCCATGTCGAGCTGATTCAATTTTTTCAGGAACATCTCCTTGAAAAGCTTACTCTTTGTGCGCGCCAGGATCACAACCTGCCCTTTGATCTCGATGAACCAGGGCTGCGAATTCATCGCGCTCGGCGCGAGCCTGATGGCTTCCATCCGCTCAAACGCCTTCGGGTCGCTTACGATCTCTTCAATCGGTTTTCGCGTAAATTCGGAAACGCTCTCCCGCCGCGCCTTTCCCTGAGGATAACCGAATTTGTAGCAGATCGCGTATTTGAGCGGGCCGTGCGCAGCGGCGTCCTTCGGCTCCTTTCCCATGCCATACCAGACGCCGCCGATTTCCCGCGTTTGCAGGAAGAGGGATAATTGCTGGAGCATAAACCCGACGTTTGCGCGCCCGATGGGCGTGTCCTCGCAGTAAGCCAGTACGCGCGACGGATTCTCCTCAGGCCACAAGACGAACTTTACCGGAATTTCCTCGCGGATCGGCTCGAGCGACGCGAGCGCTTCCCTGAGCGCGCCCAGATCATCCGCGGTCAGCGGTTCGTCTCTGTATTCCCGGACGGACTTGCGGGTAAAAATCTCCTTGTATAAATCTTTGTTAAGCATACGCACCTCCGTTACCACTCGGTAATCGCGCCATCCGCGTCGCGCCAGATCGGGCTGTGCCAATTGTGGGAGGCCTTCGCCATCTCGCGGACAACTTCTTCATTAATCTGTATGCCGAGGCCCGGCCCCGTAAGCCTCGCGGCGCAGCCGTCCTCATATTTAAACACTTCCGGATTTTTAAGGTAATTGAGCAGCTCGTTGCCCTTGTTGTAATGGATGCCGAGGCTCTGTTCCTGGATAAACGCGTTGGGCGAGCAAAAGTCCACCTGCAGGCAAGCGGCGAGCGCGATCGGGCCGAGAGGGCAGTGCGGCGCGATGGCGACGTCGTACGCCTCCGCCATCGCGGCGATCTTCCGGGTCTCCCAAATACCGCCCGCATGACTGACGTCGGGCTGCAATATGTCTACGCCGCCGCGCTCAAGCATGTTTTTAAAGCCCCAGCGCGTATAGTTGCGTTCGCCTGTCGCGATCGGGGTGGAAAAGCGTCTTGAAAGGCTCAGAAATTCCTCCTCGTTTTCACACAATACCGGCTCCTCGACGAATAAGAGGCTCAGCGGCTCGAGCTTTTTCATGAGCACCTTCGCCATCGTCTTGTGTACGCGGCCGTGAAAGTCCATCGCAATGTCGAGCGTATTTCCGACGGCTTCGCGAATCGCCTCGACGCGCAAAACCACTTCGTCAAGCTTTGAAAACGAATCAATCCAGCGAAGCTCATCCGTGCCGTTCATTTTGACCGCGGTGAACCCCTGTGAGACGGCCTCCCTCGCGGCCGCCGCGACATCAGAAGGCCTGTCGCCGCCGATCCAGCGGTACACGCGGATGCGGTCGCGCACCTTGCCGCCCAGAAAGTCGTATACCGGCATGTTGTGGTACTTGCCCTTGATATCCCAGAGCGCCTGTTCAATACCGGAGATTGCGCTCATCAAGACCGGGCCGCCGCGATAGAACGCGCCGCGGTACAACATCTGCCATATATCCTCGATCTCACCCGCGTTTCGGCCGATCAGCGCTTCGCTCATCTCGCGCACACAGGCGGCAACCGTAGCCGCGCGCCCTTCCACGATCGGCTCTCCCCAGCCTTCGATGCCCGATTCGGTTGTGATTTTGACAAATAACCAGCGCGGCAGAACTTGAAACAGATCGACGGAACGGATTTTCATGCCATCGCCTCCTCTTCGTAAAGTATAGCGCTTTTTCCAGCGATTGACAACCAAAAGTGCTTTGTGATACGATGGCGCCGGAATTTATTGTAAAGAAGGAAAAGAAATATGGCCGGTGTATTGGGAACGAACGTCGTCACACAGGTGGGTTTTGTGGTACGCGACATCGTAAAGGCGAAAAAGAAATTTGCGGAGTTCTTCGGCGTCGAGCCGCCCGAACATTCTGCCGCGGGGAAATACGAGGTAACCGGAACCGTTTATTACGGAAAACCCGCGCCGGACGCGAATTGCTATCTGGCATTTTTCGACGCCGGCAGCGTGCAGGTAGAATTGATTCAGCCCAACGGCGAGAAAAGCGCATGGCAGGACTTCCTGGACGAGCACGGCGAGGGCATCCACCATATCGCGTTTCAGGTCAAAGGCATGGACGAAAAGATCAAGGCGTGCGAGCAAATGGGCATGCCGCTCGCACAACGCGGAAAATACGCAGACGGCAGCGGCGAATACGCATACCTGAATGCGTTTGACGATTTAAAGTGCTACATCGAACTGCTCACGAGTTACTGATAGGAGACCCAGCCGCCTGTCCGCATGGATTCATAAATGGACAGCACCGCCCATATGGACGGATATCCCTCCTGTGCGCCGATGGGGAAGGGCCTTTTAGCGAGCACGCATTCATAAAAATCGCGAATCAGCGTATCGTGCCCGGTTCCGTAGACCGCCTTCCCGGAGGTCTGTTCGCCGTCGGCGTTCGAAAGGCAAGTGATTTCGCCATCCATGCGGTAAAGATTATTTCCGATCAGCCGCAGCGCGCCGCGCTCAAAAGATAGATGTATCTCGACCGGCTCATCCACGACATTGTTTGCGCTGGCGTAGAATAGCGCGGTCTTGCCGTCCCGATATTTGATCACGGCGTGCGCATTATCCTCGACCTCGATGATATCCTTTAAAAGCGCTGTCTGCGCACAGCCCTTGACCGCGTCAAACGCGCCGCCGAGGTAATACAAAAGATCCATCGTGTGGATCGCCTGATTGATCAGAACGCCGCCGCCCTCCGTCGCCCATTTTCCGCGCCAACAGGCGCTTTGGTAATACGCGCCGTCCCGGCGCCATGCGACGCTCGCGCGGAGCGCGAGAAGCTTTCCGTACTCGCCCGATTCGATCGCATGCTTCGCCGCGCTTGTCGCGGAGTTGTAGCGGTTCTGGTAGATAATGCCCAATTTCCGCGCCTCGTCCGCGCGGATGAGCGCTCTGATTTTGTCTAGCGATATGTCCATCGGCTTTTCGAGCAGTACGTATTTTCCAGCCCGGAGCGCGGCTGTCGCCATATCCGCATGCAGATAATGCGGCGTCATGATGTGCACGGCGTCCAAGTCCGCACATTTCATCATCGCGTCGAAGTCGTCAAAAAACAAGGCGTCGCGTATATCGAACCGCGATGCCGCGGCGCGCGCCTTGTCGATTTCCACGTCACATAGCGCGGCGATTTGAACGCACGGAAGCTTTGAGAGCGCTTTGAGATGCAGCTCGCTGATGACGCCGAGCCCAACTAGGCCCACCTTAAAAACCTTATCCAAGTCGTCGCCCGCCCCTCATTCCTTAGTCATTCCATTATACCTTTTAGTAAGGTGAGTGACTATATACAAACTGTAAATTTTGGGCGGTAAACGACGCGCCGGAACGAGGTCGGGCTTTCATTGACATAATGCTTTTGTTATCTTGTTAATTGCACGCGCCTTTTCTCACTATGCGCGGTGAGGTTTTCCTTGTTTTATGATTTTTTCTACTTCCGTAGAGTAAAAATCACACAGTTCTGTCGCATACTCGGCGTCCAATCCTTCGCTGACGACGAGGCATTCGCCCCGGTCGTTCGCCGGGCTGATCCATGTCCAGCCCCGCTCATCCGAAAACCGCACGCCGTCTATCACGTCCGCGCCGGTCGCGCGCTGGGCGAGTACGCGCAGCACTTGCCCCTTGTCCCTGCGTTCGACCGGAATGACGCGCGCCTTCAGATACACCGAAGGCATATCCTTCAGCCAATCCCTTAATGTCATGCCGCTTTCGCATAGGCATTCGACGGCTTTGAGCGCCGAGAACAACCCGTCGAAATGCAGCATAAACTGGAGTGCGTCCTCCTCCGCGAGCAGTGTGTGCATCCATTCCGCGCGATCGCTCTTGACGCGCACGACCTCGGCGTCTGAACTCCGCGCGAGCTGCTCGATCTTTTCCGTCCATCCGAACGGGATGAGGAGCCGGCGGATTCCGCACTGGATCGCTGTCCAGGCGATTAAAAGCTGCACTTGTCCATCGTCGAGCGCGCCATGCTCATCCGCGAGCACCGGCCACTCGCCGTACCCCGAGAGCCACAGCCCGATTTCCCCACCGCTGAGCTCCATCATTTCTTCTTCCCACTCCGCGCGCATGTCTATACCGAGCCTGATCATGGCGCGCTCGGCGATCGATAATAGCGTTTCATCCTTTGAATGGACCGCCATCTTTACCGGATGCGCAGAAAACACGTCCGGACGCAGGTGGCTTTTCAAAAGGCCGAAATAGAGATAATCCGTGCGCCCTAATTGAATGGGACTCAGGGTATGGCAGACAAACGAGTCCGCAAAATCCTGGCGGATGAGCGCGCCGGTGACCTTGCGTTGTTCGTCACTCCGAAGCAATGCGCCGCCGCCGGACAACAAAAGCATGCCGCCGCCGGACAGGTAAGCCGCGTCGCTTAAGCCCATGCTCCACATGGCGGCGCGCAATTGCGAAAGCGACGCAACGCCTACGTCGATCACCTGCACGCCTTGCGCCATGAAGCCCGCCGACGCGGCGCGCGAGAACGCGTATGCGACGGGCGTGTTTTCCCGGGCGACGAGCACCTCACGCGGCGCGAGCGCGCCCGCGTACGCCTGCGCGTCGCGAACGGCTTGTGAAGGCGTGCGGAACGGAAGCAGCCCGCCCGAAAACTGGTGCGAGTAACGCGTTCCCCATACCACGTTTTGTTCGATCTTTTCACCGTCCTCTATGAGTTTGTTCGGCCAAATTCTTACGCCGGGCATGATCATGCACCGCTCGCCGACGATTGCGCCCGTTCCGATCGCGCTTTCTTCAAACGCGGAGGAATCGCACGAGAGCTCCGCGCCGCTGAGCATCACGCATCCGCGTGCCTGTGCGCGCTCGCCGAGGCGAGCGCCCTGCCAGAGCACCGAACGCTTCACACTCGCACCGGCCTTAACATGGCTGCCCCTGCCAAGCACGGTATACGGCCCAATCCGCGCGCCTTCCTCGACGCAAGCGCCTTTTCCAATGTAGCACGGCCCCTCGATGACCGCGCCCTGGTTGATTTTCGCGCCGGGCATTCGTAAAACACCGCCCGCCTTAAACGGCGTCTGGAGCCTCATTCTTCCATCCATCAGGTCTACGTGCGCTTTGATATATGCGGAGATATCGCCGATATCGCACCAATACCCCTCCGTCTGGTAGCCATAAATGGGCAGTTCGCGCTTAAGCATCGAGGCGAACAAATCCCTGCTGAAGTCGAAAGGTTTGCCTTCCGGGATCAGATCCATGACTTCCGGTTCGAGGATATAGATGCCGGTGTTGACCATGTCGGAAAAGACCTCGCCCCAGCCCGGCTTTTCCAGAAAGCGTTGAATACGCCCTTCCGCGTCGGTGATGACGACGCCATACTCGAGCGGCAGTTCGACCCGCTTTAAAACGAGCGTCGCCATCGCGCGCCGCTCCTTGTGGAACGCGAGCGCTGCGCTCAAGTCCACGTCTGTAAGGCCGTCGCCTGAGAGCACTGCGAACGTCTCATCCATTAAAGCTGCCGCCTGTTTGACGCTGCCCGCCGTCCCGAGCGGAGATTCCTCGATGTAGTACGAGAGGCGGATGCCAAAATCGCTTCCATCGCCGAAGTGGTTTATGATCCGCTCAGAAAGGTACATGAGCGTCACGCCGACGTCCTGTACGCCGTATTTTTTTAGTAGATCCAGCGCATACTCCATCACCGGCTTATCTAAAATAGGAACCAGCGGTTTTGGACAATCGCACGTCAGCGGCCGAAGCCTTGAACCTTCTCCGCCGGCCATGATCATCGCTTTCATTACCAACCCTCCGCAATATTATTCTTTGCTATATAGAGATAGAATGGCCTGAAAGCATCGCGAACATTCAAAGGCAGCTCGTTTCACAGAAATCGGGAATAAACAGCCAGACTGTTTTGACGTTACTGCTCAGCAGAGGAACGCTGGGACGCCGTCCCAGACCCTGCTCAAGGGACGAATCCCTTGAGAATCCTCAATAGCGCTCACGCGCGGGCTATACATGACGCGATAGATACTTTTAGCATAGCCCGGCACTTATCCCCGCGAAGACCGCGCCGCTACAGCGGCTAAGATCAAGCCCAAACGCTCAAGCCGCCGGGGCGGCGCGATCTTCGCGGGCTGTGGTGTCGGGCGTAACAAGATGCCCTATCGCGTTATCAATTAGTCCCGCGCGTGAGCGCAATATGGGGATTCTCAAGCAATGTCAACAACTTAAGGATATAACCACCCCGCCGCCTGCGGGCGGCACCCCTCCACGGAGGGGAATAAAGGGTTTCCGCCCAATTCCCCTCCGTGGAGGGGTGCCCGTGAGGGCGGGGTGGTGTTAAGTTGTTGACATTGGATTCTCAAGGGGCTCGTCCCTTGAGCAGGGTCTGGGACGGAGTCCCAGCGTCTCCTCCTGCCCGCTGAGCAGTAACGTTTTGACTACTTTCCTCAAAATTTTCTTTTGAAATCTATTGACAAACTTAGAATGAATGCATATACTAATATTAGATGATCAAATAGTTGCTTGATTGTTTGATCATTATATAAAAGATAGGAGCGATTCCAATGAAAAGGACACTTAAGCTTAAGGATCTAGATTGCGCCAACTGTGCCGCGAAGATCGAAAATGCGATCACAAAACTGGACGGCGTGAGCTTCGCCAAAGTAAATTTTATGAGCCAGAAGCTGATTCTGGAAGCGCCGGATGACCGGTTCGATGCCGTCCTCAACGAAGTAAAAAGAGCGGCGAGCAAAATCGAGCCGGATATGGTGATACTGGCATAACGAAACGATAGGGAAGCGGAAGTGGAGGAGGACATAAAATGTCTAAGAAAGAAAAGCGTCTCTTGAGACGCATACTCATCGCAGGCGTGTTATTTCTGGCGGCGCTTCCGCTTCATTATAGAGACGCCATGTATGGGCTTCTGGGGTTTGAGTTCTTTAAAGCCCCGGCGCTTGATTACATCGAGCTGCCCGTGTTCCTGGCGGCATACGTCATCATCGGCTGGGATATCCTGCGGAGAGCGGCGCGCAACATCGCCCGGGGGCAGGTATTCGACGAAAACTTTCTAATGTCCATCGCGACAATCGGCGCGTTTTTACTTTCGGAGTACGCGGAAGGTGTCGCCGTTATGCTGTTCTACCAGGTAGGCGAGCTGTTTCAGTCCTGCGCCGTGTCGCGCTCCAGGCGCTCTATTGCCGAGTTGATGGATATCCGGCCCGATTACGCCAATGTCCTGAGGGACGAAGCGTTGCTGAGGGTCGATCCGGAAGAGGTATCCATCGGCGAAATCATCGTGATAAAGCCCGGGGAGCGCATTCCGCTCGACGGGATGGTTACGGAAGGGCGCTCTTCGCTGGATACGTCGGCGCTGACCGGTGAATCTATGCCCCGCGAGGTGGAGACCGGCGAGGATGTGATCAGCGGCTGCATAAACCTGGATGGCAAGCTGACCGTTCGTGTGACGAAGCCGTTTAGCGAATCCACCGTTTCAAAGATACTGGAACTCGTGGAGAATGCATCGGATAAAAAGAGCAGGAGCGAAAACTTTATCACCCGCTTTGCCCGGTACTATACGCCCATCGTCGTCTTTGCCGCCGTCGCGCTGGCGATCCTGCCGCCCCTCGTCACCGGGCAGGCGTTTCGCGTGTGGATTGAGCGCGCCCTGACCTTCCTCGTCGTCTCATGCCCCTGCGCGCTTGTCATTTCCGTGCCATTAAGCTTTTTCGGAGGCATCGGCGGGGCGTCAAAATGCGGCGTGTTGGTCAAGGGAGGAAACTATCTGGAGCTCCTCGCGAAGGCTGAAATCGTCGTGTTTGACAAGACGGGTACGCTCACGAAGGGGAACTTCGCGGTGACTGCGATTCACTCGCCTGTGATGAGCGAGAAGGAACTGCTGGAGTTGGCTGCATACGCGGAGGATTATTCCAGCCATCCAATTGCCGCGAGCATAAAACAGGCTTACGGCAAGGCGGTCGACG
>JAVIWB010006690.1:0-12080 GCA_031893035.1 Dermolepida albohirtum
TGTTACTTACGATGAAACTTGGATACACTACAGTACACCCAAAACTAAACAACAGTCGAAACAATGGTTACTACGTGGTTCTGCACTTCCAAAGAAAGCGAAAACCACTTTGTCGGCATCAATTTTTTGGGATTCAAAGGCCATTTTGCTCATTGTTTACTTTCAAAAAGATGCCACAATAAACGTACTATATTATGCAGAACTTCTACAAAAATTAGATGTTGAGATTCGTGCTAAACGGCCAGGAATGGCAAAGAAAAAGATTCTGTTTCACCAAGACAACGCTCCCTCGCATACCAGTACAGTTGCGATGTCCAAAATCCACGAGTTGCATTTCCAATTAGTATCGCATGCGCCTTATTCGCCGGATCTAGCCCTTTCCGATTTCCGCCTTTTTCCAAAATTGAAAACGGCACTAGGTGGAAAGAAATTTTCGTCTAACGACGAGCTTATTATCTTCGTAAATGTGTATTTTGCAAGCCTTCCGGAGTTGTATTTTAGAGATGGCATAAGGGCATTGGAGCACCGTTGGAATAAATATATTGCTCTTTTAGGAGAATATATTGAAAAATAAAAATTACTTTGTATTTAAAAAATTCGTTTTTCTTTTCCATTCTCACTACTTGTCAAACTACCCTCGTACATCAGTTTTTGGAAAATTGGGAGTCGTTCTATTTCGAAGAGATCATCCCTGTTATTTTTAAAAATTCGAATCATTCTATTTTTTTTTGAGATATCTTATTTAAACATAGCTTACTTTATTAATTATTTAATAACAATAATAACTTCTAACTTCTTGTCCAACAGATGTTTCAGTTACCGGACAATATCGGGTGTTTACTAATCATACGGCTATAAATTCAGGGCGTTATTCTTTGGGCTGTTTTAAGATTTAAGATAAGAAATAATGCGTCTTTCCGAAAATCACTCGAGGATAAAAAGTCTTAAAATAGCCCAACCAATACACTGGTGAATAATCAACATGCCTCCCTCTCACGTCCAATGAATTGAACGAAAAAGCGAGAATGCATCTGTCTCGCAATGTCGATAACTAAGTTACCAGAGCGTATAGACAGATGGCACTGCATCACGGCTATTTGCCAATTAAAAGAATGTTAAAAGGAATCATTCTATTATTAATAACACCCTATCTACTACATATGTTTCATGGATAGACCAATCATCAGGCAGATTCTGTGTTATTAATGAACGATTCCTTGATAGCGTCTATCATATCATTACGATACAGAAAAATAGTGAATAATCAACATGCCTCCCTCTCACGTCCAATGAATTGAACGAAAAAGCGAGAATGCATCTGTCTCCCAATGTCGATAACTAAGTTACCAGAGCGTATAGACAGATGGCACTGCATCACGGCTATTTGCCAATTAAAAGAAATACACTACTGAATTAATTTTTTCCCCATAGTTAGAGAGCAGATTCTATAATAATATTCAAGAAACAATACTTAAAATAAACAAATTAAAAAATCTAACACATAAATAAAGAATTTGAAAACGAATCCAAACTTATTTGTAGTATACGATCTGGTATAGATGCGCAAACTATTAAATAAAGATGATGAAACAAAAAATATTAAAAGAAAAAGACGGTGTTCAAATATAAAAATAAGTGCAATTTAATTTATCAATATCAACAGTGTTCTCAATTTCTATTTAAAAAGATACTGAAATATATTACGCCCAAATTTTTGACTCTATACTCCCTTATAACATTGTGTTGGTACACAGAATAATCTAATATTACCAGAAAGCTTGTTTTAGAAAAGTGACAATGCATATTCCAGTTTTCAGTTCTATGCTGTTGCTACACAAATGGTTTATTATTATGCGAAAATTTCTTGCAATCCATAGCAATCAAAAAGAGCTATTTTGGAGAATTTCCGCAAATCATCGACATTAGCTAAAACTTTATACTTGAGGAGAAAGAAAAGATCATTTATGTTCATAGTGAATAATAGTGATCCCAAAATAGAACCCTGTGGAAATTTCTTACAACTCATGACAATCAAAAAGAGTTATTTTAGAAAATATCTTTATATTAGCATACGCTAAAACTTGACAATTGAAGGCGGAAAAGAGGTCATCGATGTACCTGGTGAATAATAATCGTCCCAAAATAGAGCCTTGTGGAACTCCTAAAGAGACTGTAAAAATATTCAATGGACATTCATAATAGTATACGTAACAAGATATAAAAATAAGATTCTAACAATTTCGTTGCCAACTAACCAAACCAAATGAAGAAAACTTATAGATAGAACAGAATGGACCACCTTATCAAAAGCATTTGCAAAATCTGTATAAACGACGCCTACTTGTCTTTGACGAAAACTTCATGCTTGCAGCGCATTTTTTTACTTTCAAAACAGCTCTTAATTGCTCCGATGAATAGTAAGGACACGTAAGAGTTTTTCTTTTATTAATTCTAGAATTTTTCTTTGAATCGAATCTCGTAATCTTTTCAACACTAGTCAACCAGTGTTGAAAAGATTACTAGATTCGATTCAAAGAAAAATCCTAGAATTAATAAAAGAAAAACTCTTATATGTCCTTATTAATCCTTACTAATCTTTACAACACTGCTTGACTGTTTGTTCCGTAAATTTTTGGTGGACTATTTCTTTGTAATTAAGGTACTATATCAGCATGATCTTAAACTGGTAACCTAACCCACCTATTTAGACCGAGGTAAACACTGGGATGTCTATTGTACGACATTTTATCTCTGAATCATACTGGAGCATCAAAGAAATTGCAAGACTTGACGTCGATATTACGGAATTGAACGAAATTTTCTAGCGAAATGGTGATGAAGACATAATACAGGATCGAATCGAAGCAAATGGAGGATTAAAAAGAAAAAAACCTAACCATCCCATTATATCTTCCTTCTATAATAAACGTGAAAACATTTTCAAAATATAGTATATGTATTTGTACTGATGATCGTTTACAGAGTTTAAGCATTTTAAAGCATTAAAGAATAGTATATCAAAATTTATGACGGGAAAAGCGTTTTTAAAACTTAATATTTGGAATACCTATGGTTGTGTGGTTTAATTTGTATAAAAGTGGAAAGTTTCTTAATATCATTGAAGAAGTAATAAGATTTGATAGAGACATTCACGTATTATGTAAGAGATATGGAGATAAAAAGAACAACTAACAGCTTTAGGAGTTCGAAAAGAAGTTCAAAACTTGAGTTCGACATCATGAAATTGAATAGTGGGATCGCATAATATGTAAACTGTTGTACAGATATCAGCAAAGCTTTCTCATAAAATTTCCAAGTTTTCAAAAGGACAAGATACGATAATAAGTAGATGAAGACATGTGTCCTATAAGGCTATTATACTTGTCTGCTAAATTATTATCATTTGTATAAGTGATCATCGTTTTTGATTATGGCAGTAAATACGTCTGTCTGCAAGTAAAGAAGGAAGTCTCTCGTCTATTCGACTGTCTAAAACATATGTGGGCAACCACCGGCCCGCTGTAAGATTTGATCCGGCCCGCGAGACATTGTCGTATTATTTCATGTCTGATATCTATCGCTAAAAATTATGAACACTACTTTAAAGTGCACTACTTTTAAACGCAGCCCGCGAACGTATTTGCATATTAAAGTTTGGCG
Organism: Dermolepida albohirtum; assembly: GCA_031893035.1. Lineage (NCBI taxonomy): Eukaryota > Metazoa > Arthropoda > Insecta > Coleoptera > Scarabaeidae > Dermolepida > Dermolepida albohirtum. The sequence goes on from JAVIWB010006690.1 coordinate 3,661, forward strand.
CACAACATGTCAAAGGTTGCCCATACCTGGTCTAAAAGATTTTCTCTGAATTGAATATTTATTGTTTTTTTGAATTAGATTGGTTCATTTGTTTCCGCTTTCTTTGTGGTAGAGAGAGAGAGTAATTTCTATTGCAAAATTTTCGATTTAAAGTGAAGACCTTCTTAGGAATTTTTTCGTTGACGCTTATATCCAATTAAATAATAATACAATGCAATTATTATTATCTACCATTATTGTTCATGTTTTCAATTGGTTTTTAACTTGTATGTTTCTTTCTTTTATGAATTCATTTATATAATTTTATATATTCTTTTAATTTATTCCAATATTAAATCGAAAATACTCAGAACTTTTTCTTCAAAGCAAGTTTCCTTAATTTCCATATTTTTGTATCTTTCTTGTACATTGCCTACCCTTTTATTATGCTATTAATAATTTTCTAAAGGATTCCTATTGTTATATAACGATTTAATTTACTATAAAAATCTATCTACCATTTTCCTTTAAACTTCACGTGAGAAAATACTAAATATATTATTAAATATGATATATAAGTATGAGTAAAATCTGAGCATAGCAACGCGCTATGGTTCCGTGTTCTAAGAGAAGCGGTCATAATTAATTAACATTGCGATCCACATTCGTTTCATAATTGAATAGCCAGAGGTCAAACAAGTGCATTCTAGTCAATGAACACTTGTGAACATTGCCTGACATAAATTATAAAGGATATAATTACAAATGCCGGTTCGTAGGCAGAGCCTACGGCCGCCCTACGACGGCGTAGGAGTCATATAGAAAGCGAGAAGGATTGTCATACTTAGAGACTGTAAGCTTTATATTCATATAGATTATAAACGGAAAATTACGAGGGAAAGTAGTTAAAAGTCTCAGAAAAGAAGAAATACATGAAAAAAATTCAAATTTTAATATTCATGCTTGTAACATCACATTACTTAAATATTATGGAATATTATCATTGAAAAAGTAAATAAGAATAGAGTATAAGTATACCGCCTTCCTGGAATTACATTGCTCAACAATCCCCAAAAATTCCGAGAAATACAGAGGATAATTAGGGTTGCCACAAAGATAACACAATTGCCTTTTATCGATATATGGTTACTTCAAATGTGAAAATGCAAATGACGAACCCATTTCACGGGATTAATTGTTACACATGCATTAAGTAGAGGTACTAGTGGCATAATTACACGCAAGAATATTAATATATAATAATAAATATTTTGGAATTATGATTAATGGGCAGCCCACAGTGCAATAGTCTACGTACTAATCATATCCGTTGTCATCAAACAAAAACTTTAGATTTTCAAATACTGAATATGGCAGCCACTTTTGTGAATGCATAATTGAACTCCATTAATTGCTTGCAGTCATCAAGTCATGACATCTATTGAATCGTCTATTGAAGTTTTAGAACTAGTTCGACAGTTAAAACAGCAAATATCTAGCTTGCAAACAATACATTTGACAAACCTTACTAGATTAAGTTAAGAAGTTGTGCGTATATTGTTGTAATTATCCATAACTGTTTCAGTGGATTAAGTTCAGTATTAGCGCAACATTTTGTTGCAAATAAGGAGTAAGTTGCTAAAATCTTTTCTTGAGCGACTGTACATTCTATTATACATATTAAAATAATGATTTCATACAAAACTTCTCGATATATTTATCCAATAGAAAAAAAGAGAGTATAAATGTAATTACTAATGCAAACTGCTGTTCACACGCTAATCCACTTAAATTTTACGACTTTTACAACAGACGATCTTCTTTTCAAGCGGCTTTTGTAACAAGCAGATAAAGAATTATATTCTTGTCTTTCTGATACTTTTTCCGTAACCCACTTCTGGTCGACTTCTAATGGACTACTCAAGATTGGCAATAATAAAGAATTTCATAACCGCGTACTTTAATCCAAATAATTGATTAATATTGTTATTACATCGTTACAAGAGGTTAATCGTCTGATTTATACATACTGTGTTCTGTGAGCGCCGCCTATAATTTCATTTCTGCGTTAAAATGCGTTTTAGATGCTCTATCTGATGTCAACATTTTATTTCGACTTATACAGGATTCCTCCGACTGCTCCACAACTGCTTCGTCGTCAGTTGCCGAGTAACAGCGGGAGTATGTGGTAATAGGAGAAGAAGAAGCCATAAAACCGTGGTAATGTTCGTACTAACACACCACTTTTATTATTGGTTTTTTAATGTGCAATTTATATAGAAAACGTCTAAATAAGCTTTGTCGTACATTAAAACGAAAAAAAAAAATGGAAGATAACAATTCTGTGCATATCTTTTAATGTTTCAAACAAAATTCTCTCCATACATGTTTAATTCTCGTAAAGCTACCTTATAGTAAAGATATTTAAATGTTATCGTAATCAAGACGTAAATATATTAATAAGACCTAACGAAATTTTTTTGAAAAGATTTCCACATAGCTTATAGGTAAATTTATAAGGTGTTCCAATAAGACATTTCATTTTCAATAGCCCGCTATTTTAACAGTTGTCATGACCTGTAACTACTAGAAAGATTACAAGTAAAAACTACGCCATTAATAAAAATGGAACGATATACGCTTCAGCAATGCACTGAAATTATTAAAATTCACTACAAAAATAGTGAAAATTTCACGGTCACAGTTCACAGAACTAAAGCATTTTTGGGTCGTCGTGAAGCACCTTCTAAACACACTAAAAATTGTGAAACTGGTGGAAAAATTTGAGCTGTTGGGACAAGTTAGTGATATGAAGAATCGAACTTATGCACGTTTCTCAACAACAATTGAGAATATTGCTGTTGTAGCCCATAATGTTGAGGAAAATCCAGGTTTGTCTATTTATCGTCAATTTTTGGAATTGGGCATTCCACAAACCACATTACACCGTATTTTGCATAAAGACTTAGATCTTAAGGCTTTTAAAGTTCAGTTAACATAAGAACTCACACCCACCGACCATCAACAACGTCGTGTCTTTGCTGATTGGGTCCTTAAAATGCATCAAACTGATCCGGAATTTTATCGAAAAATAATCTTGAGCGATGAGGCCCATTTTCACCTCGGAGGGTACGTTAACAAGCAGAATTGTTGCATTCGGGGCTCGGAAAACCCAAGAATTATTATTGAAAAGCCTCTCCATCCTCAACGTGTGACTGTTTGGTGCAATTTTTGATCTGGCAGGTTCATTGGACCTTACTTTTTCTAAAATGAGGCTGAAGCGACTGTTACAGTGAATGGATTGCACTATCGAACGATGATTAATAATTTTGTATGGCCGGAATTGGAAGATATTGATGTGAATGACAGCACGACCATCATATCCTGTTGGACAAAAATCTACTGCGCATCGTAGGCGTGCCGGGTGGTACACTCTGCGCAGTAGGCATCGGTAAGCTGTTTGTGTCCTCAGTGTGCTTATGATCGTTGCGTGGTTAAGTTGTTAAGTTACGGTTAGTCAAAGTGAGTAATTGAGGTCTTGCATTATAATTGGTTATTATTTGTTTTATTTATTATAATTAATAATGTCCAACTTAGGAGGTGGAAAAGGACTGCATTCACAAACCCGTGAAGTCGTGTTTAATGTTTTTAAGTTTTTAAAGACAATTTCAGATAACGAAACAGACATAAGAAATTGTACAAAAAGCGAATTAAAGGAATACGTAGCAAGAGCAACTGGTGTTTCAAGAGCTTCTGTCTATAATATTTTAAAAGAGGGGAACGAATATCAAGCAGAACCAGAACGAAATGAGAAAGAGAACACAGAACAACTACCAGTTTTCAAATCGCCAAAAAAGAAAAGATCGAGGAAATGTTTAGTAATGGATTCAATAGACGACATTGACCTATACCAAATAAAACATATTATTTATAATTTCCACAAGACAAATAATCAGCGGATTACTATTAAAAATTTACTACAAAAACTTAAAGAAGATATAAATTTTCCGGGCGGCCGAGAATCCTTAAGAAAAATTATAAAGAAGCTTGGTTTTAGATTCTGTGCTACACAAAACAATCGCAAGATATTACAAGAAAAACCAGATATCAGAAACATTCGTACAAATTTTTTACGAAAAATAGATGTATATCGACGGCAAAATCGTCCAACTATTTATATGGATGAATCCTATATTCATAGCGGCCATACAAAATCGAAAAGTTGGACAGACAAGTCAAGAAATGGGTTATTTTCGACAATCTCCAAGGGCCAGCGTTTAATTATGTTGCACGCTGGAGGTGAGAACCATGGATTTGTAGAAAACGCTTTGTTACTTTTTAAATCCGGAACAAAATCCGGTGATTACCATCACGAAATGAATTTCGAAAATTACCAAAAATGGCTCGTTGAAAAACTAATACCAAATTTACCAAAAAATTCAGTACTAGTTATTGACAATGCTCCATACCACAATGTTCAGATAAATCCAGCGCCTAATTCTAATGCAAACAAGCAAAAAATGTTACACTGGTTGACCGAAAAAGGTATTGCCTGTACATCTGATATGACGAAAGCCCAGTTATATATGTTAATAAAATATAATAAACAACAACACTTACGATATAAAATAGACGCAATTTTGGAGGCACACGGTCATACAACTTTACGATTGCCTCCGTATCACCCTGAACTAAATCCAATCGAAATGATTTGGGCGACTGTGAAAAATTTTGTGGCATCACAAAATGTCACATTTAAATTAGAGGACGCTAAAAGGCTAGCGGAAGAAAAATTTAAAAGCATTACAGTAAATGACTGGAACAAACTTTGCACTCACGTGAAGAGAGTCGAAGATGAATATAAACAAAATGAAGTTTTTATGGATGTTCTTACGGAGTCACTAATTATAAACGTGGGTGCTGATACATCTGACAGTGATTTTGGTTTCAGCGATGATTCAGAATAACTTAGTAATCATTGCTTTGTGAATGTGTTTTATTATGTAATTTATTATGTAATTATGTAATCATTTTGAAATAAAGCTATTTGCTTCTAATTACTGGGTATTATTAAAAAATTTTGTAATTACATTATCTACCTAATCATATTAAGATTTACTTTCATAGTACATCCTCAATAGAACACTATTAAATAACACTTAGCAGCCTCATTAATTAATAATTTACATTCCATTTGGACCAGTATAACATATATTAATAAATAAAAATTTTCTAAATTCTTATTCTTGGCGTCGCGTAGTACAAAATAAAACCGCGCCTTTCTGTTGGGAATGTACCTAATCACCGAAGCGAGCGACACACTGGCGACTGAGTACGAGTAATACCGAAAGTGTGCGCAGATTTTTCTAAGGTTTTCCATTATTTAATGTTTACAATTACATAAACGTTTTTTTACAGGATAATGTGCAAATTGGTGATGGAAAATTTCATGAAGAGAATATGGTCCTGCAAGCGTAGCCATGGCGGCCATTTGGCTGATATTGTTTTCCATTATTAATGGCATACCTTCCTGTTTACAATTACATAAACTTGCAGGTATAAGTATACGTAATTATTTATAATAATGTTCAAATACCATTATAAATAAAGACAAGAGTGAGTTTAATGGAGTCGTAAAAATTGTGTCAGTGTAATTGGTGTTTGGTTTGCTTGAAAAGGAAGAAGAAGAACCATCGCTAATAGAAAAACAGAAGATGATTCCGGTATTTTTCGGATGTTGTAGAGTTATTGTGCTTCAAACTCAAGAAACTGTTACGGTTATGTAAATTACATTGCAGAAGGTCAACCTCAGCTTGTACAATCTGCAAGAGAATTGCCACTTCAATCAATAAATAATTAATTTCACAGTCACCACAACGCTTTTGCACTGACACAACAGAGTTTTAAGACATCGAGTCTACAATTATTACATTTAATAAAAAAAAGAAAATTATATGCCATGAAACTGGATTATCTATAGAGAAGTATGCTAGTACCATCTCTTGAAAACGTGACAAATGAAAAAATAAGAGAAAATGAGTATTCAAAATCACTAATGATCTGAAATAGCGGGAAAAGCTATGTTAATAGAATCAATTAGGTAAACGTTAATATTCTGGAACAGGAATATGGTAAACAATGAATGCTTAGGACATCCAAGAGAAAACTTCTTCAAAATAAGGTATTTGGTGTTTTTTACAAAGAAACTCTTCATCTTCGGACACCAGATAAAGTTATTCATATTAAAAGTTCAGGTGAGGAAGTAAGAATTTTAACAAGTTGTCCTACTATCGAAGGTCAACTTTGATGATAAAAATTGAGCTATAGTCGAAAATAACTTTCAGAAGAATAATAAAACGAAGGCATTAAGCCTTTTTTGTTCACTAATGAATCCTAATACATATGTAAAATGCCTGAAAACAATCCTTAAAGACTGGAAAAGAAATATATATGCAAGCATGGATATTATAACATAATTTTATTAATAGTTTGGTATACGTAAATTCTTTTCATACAGTTTCTACCACTCTTACGTGTGATATAAATTAGTTTAACTATTTTCCCTTTCTTTAAATTTATTTAAGTGTCCGAACTAATATGGTAGTGTACATATGTATATACAACCATGCTCAAATGTATTAGACACCTTACGAATTTATGTACATATATACATATATAGTTTATTTTAAAGAGAGGCGAGGAAAATAAAACTGTTGTGAAAATTATGTACAAAGTGTTATTTTGTAATATAGTACAATTTATCAATATTTTGTCGCTCCCCCTTGGCCTTAATGACAGCTCGCACTCGTCGAGGCATACTTGCTACTAAATTGTAACACTCTGCCGGTGGTATTGCAGCCCATATTTCGCGAATTTTTGTTGATAATTCTGCTTTTGACAGGCATTTATGTTCCGTGATCTTAGTTTTTAAGATACGCCACAAATTTTCAATGGGCGACAAATCGGGACTTTGTGGCGGCCAATCGAATACCTCCACTGTGTTTTCCTAGAACCAACGCATTACAGCTCCCGATTTGTGGCAGGGCGCATTATCTTGCTGAAAAATGTATTGTGGAATATCCTGGTCGAATAGTTTTAGCACAGACGGTTCTAATACTTCCTCCAACATGGCTAAATAGCGTTGGCTATTCATCCGTCCATCGCACAGGTACACTTCTCCAACACCGTATGCAGACATACAACCCCAAATCATGATACTACCACCTCCAAATTTTACTGTGGGAATGATACATTGTGGTTCACAAGCTTTCCCTTGCCTACGCCGAACGTATAGCGTCCCAGGTGGTCCCCAAAGCTGCCAGGCAAAAGAAGAAAGTTAGCACTTAGACAGGATTAATTTTGTTTAATGTTACATGTAGACTGAATTGCATACAACGATAAGAATATTAGTCATGAAGATGTACTTACATACCTCGATATTCGATTCATCAGACCAAAGAATCTTCGACCACTTCTCGATTGTCCAATTTTCATGTTGTTTGGCCCATAAATACCGCTTCTTTTTATGAGCGTCAGCTAAAAGCGGTTTACGTCGCGCTTCACACCCTCGTAAACCAGCACGCTGGAGACGCCTTCTCACTGTTTGCGCAGAAACTATTACGCGGTAGCGCTCAGCTCACTGGCGAGCTGTTTCGACGATTTCTTCCTATCACTCAGAGACAGTCTTTGTAAAATTCTGTCTTCTCTAATCGAGGTACAGGGTTTTCTGCCACTTTTTGGTCTGTTAACAAACGACCTCTCCTGATAGCGACTAATGGTTGTACGGTGTACGTGTACGTGTTTTAGGCATTTTCCTTCAACAAATAACTGACACAACGTGAAAAAATAGGATAATCTAATTGATCTCTACCACAAACTCACAAACGCACGTTGCTCACACACTGCTAGAATGACACTAAATTTCTAAAATCCACAATTTCCCCTTTTCCCCTTTCTTTTCAATAGGGGATTAACTAGGGTATTCAAAAACGCATTTCTGTAAATACCATTAACTATTTTTACGGTTAATTTCCGCCAGACTTGGATAATACCGAGAATAAGGGTTTTTACCTGGGGTGTCTAATACATCTGAGCATGGTTGTATATTGAACAAATACATCTTTAAATATTTCGCGTTTCGTATTTGCTTTAAAGTAATATTTGTCATTAGTTTTGACTAGAAACATTGCTCATCGATGTAATAAAAGTCAGAAGAATAGAGATCGCAAACAAATGAATCATGAAAACGAGAACAAAATTGATGTTCTGCATTTGATGCAGCACATAAATCCAATAATAATAGCAAACGATGTATTTAATTTTTCCAAATTATATAATATTTAAAAGAGCGAATTAATTAGTTATTTGGATTTATGGCAGATATAAATTTTCCTAAATTTGTAACTACGACTTCTTTATTTACAAAATCAAGGTAAAATAAT